>JALDNG010000020.1:16402500-16457500 GCA_024349245.1 Neodontobutis hainanensis | reverse complement strand
GTCACTGTGGCTTTTCACTGGGACAAACTGAACTCACTAAAAAGTAGTTTTGACCTCACACACTAGGCAGCATTCAATGCCTTCATCTAAACCTAATTATGAAAAGTTTCAGATTGTGGTCACTCTTGTGTCTTTTTTTCTGATTCGTTAATCTTTCTGAAGTAACACCAACTTCATGGAAAGTTTAACTGAAAGTTTTCTGTTCTCTGTCATTTTTTGAAATTGCAGTGGATTTGTACAGACGTACATTATGTGTTACAAGATAATTTGAATCATTTCAATTTCGTTTTCACTGCACAACTAATCACACACAGATTGGTTCCTGGAATGTTCTAGTTAGGAAACACCATGTGTAAAATGTGTATTTTTTGACACATTAATGTTTTGAAGGTTTATAGTATTTTGTGGCATTATTACGTGCTCATTACATACTGCATCATGTAGTAGCCATCTATACATTATATCTGACAAAGAGCAATGAGCTAAGACCAAACTTAAGCAATATTTTTTACAAAGAAAATTAATTCTATGCCTTTACTCAATTTATGTACCATTTTGTTTTTTACTGATATATTCTTTTGCCATTTGACAGTACTTATATATATTTCAGACTTGGGTCTGGAGTCACAAGTTCACTCGAAAATAGCTGCGAAGAAGCTATTTAAGAACACATGATAAATGTTTTTACAACTACAAACTGAAAAATGAAGCCGTCTGTTTTTAGTTCCTGACACATGGCCACAGTTTGTGTTATTTTTAGGGCTAAAAAATACACAGTACTACACAGCAGATAGGAGAACAGTTTCAAGAGGAATTGTTGTGAATAAATCCATAGATTGTAAACAGGCTGCACAGGAAAACAGGCAGCTCTACTGAACAAAACAATAGGATCTAAAGCTGGAGTGTTGACAGAGAGACAACTGTGTGTCTGTACCTTGAAAACAAACAGTTAAAAAAACAAACAAAACATCTGAGTCACGTCACTGTTCTCTGCACTATGGCTGTTTGTTGCATTTAATATTTAATATTATTTAAAGAACTGGCCACTGTCCAGGGTGTACCCCGCCTCAGGCCCAGAGCTGGAGGGATAGGCTCCAGTCACCCGCGACCCCTTACGGGACTAAGTGGTAGAAAATGAATGAATGAATAAATTATTTTTAGATTGTGCCATCTTACAACAAATCTAGATGAACTAAAACATGACTCAACTGTAGCCAGACAGTACACACTATTAAATGGGATATTTGGAATTGATCTGATAAAGAATCTTGTAGTTATCGTGTTGTATAGACTGTAGCTGTCTGAATTGGAGACGTGTCATAAATCTCATAGAAAAGCTGCCACAAGGTTTCTGTCAGTGATGAATAAAAACATCAAATGTCACTGCTCAGAGGTACTCAGTGAGGTTTTGTGACCTTCCATTCCTCGAACAAAAAAGAAACATTTGTTTGATTTGATTCATGCACACATATCTGTAAATAAGCTTTGGTGAGTTTACCTTGGTTACTAGTGTTGTTGACAAAAAGCATCCTTCTCACACTAGTAATTACCAATCTCTTCTGCTACGCATACATATATATATGATTCTGCAGATAAGAAGCAGCTGAAAAGTGTACAGCTTCTGCTCTTCATTAGGTTTAACATTGTCATTATGCACCGACAGATCTGAGGTATCCTCAGGGTGTCCTCTGTAAGTTGAACCTGAGCTGACAATGTGTGGAATGTAATGAGGAATGACCTTTGCAATAATGTGGCATCTTGCTCTAGTAGGAAACGGATGGATAACATTCTTTTCCATTATCCTTGTCAATGAGGTGTATTAGGTGTTTCGTTTTTTGATGTGTGTGCACTGTATGTTAACCAGCTTTAATAACACAGGGCTGGTATATTTCTCGTATATGCTGTCACAAATTTTGTGTATAGACTAAGGTTAAACAAAATAGAACACAATGGTCAATGCTATCATGTTAATATTTAATAATGGCTTCAATACAACATTGTATGCATTTGTCTGTCTTGGAAAAAAACAGGTGTTAGTACTTTTACTTTTTGTTCTCACAACAACTTTTGAAGACACATTGTTCCATAAAGGCATAGAACATTTATAATCCTAGTTAACCAAGTCCTTAATCAGGTATATTCATTGACAACAGCATGTCCCTGCATCGGTGCTCAGATGCTTTAAAAAGGGTTGTAATGCAATTTCCAAAGTCACCTCCAAAACTACACACTGCACCTTTAAACTCACAAGCTTCAGCTTTATAGCTCTTCTCTTGTACTAATTTTGTTTTGGAACTTGTAATTATCATCCTGTAACAGCCCAATTATAATAACAGATTTTTAATGCAACCTAAGAATTTAAATGCCACAACTGTACCACAAAATGTTCTGTTGTTCATAGGAATGAACTATTGATTCCTAAATCAACCATAGTGACCAATTAGAAAATAAATGGTTAGTTGAACTGACACAAAGTATGTTTTTAGCATATACAGCTGCAAAATATAAATAGTCTCAAAGGCATTTGCAAAGTTGTCAAGTTCTCTAGACTCCATAAAGCCATAGGTCAATATTTATAGTTTTCACTTGCCCCCTTATCAGACATGCATAACTAAAACCCTGTGTCATAATTACCCACTCTTTGAAAAAGTATCATTCATTTCCCTTTTACTAAATACTGGACTGTCCCTTCAGAGGCGCACCAACCTGACTGATCTGAAATAAATGCTTGTATTCAAAAACATATCCTCAAAGGGCTTTACAGAGACCAAAGGCTGTACTACAATAGACAATATGAACTTTACTATCTCACTCGCACTTTAACAACTGCACCTGTTCCGTCCCTGTCAAGTCTGTCAGCTGCTCTGTTTTGATCATAGACCTCCTCTGTGTTTGAGTGGCCTCTAGTTATCGTAGTGAAACTTATTTTCTCTTTGTATTTGTATTGAGTATAGTGTTGTGTGTTACTTTTGTACTCATGACTGGTCTTGGTGTAGAAAGCCGTTTCAAGACCACTTTTTACAACTTGGGTCTTGTCTCAGACTTTAACACTGCCATTTAATCCTCTCTAAGTGTTGGATTATTACATTTACACAGTTTATATTATAATTTGCCTTTGCCTCATGATGTGCACTCAAATTGGACAATTATTGTCTCTTAGAGTATAATTTTATGCTTTTATGCTGTCTCTCAGTCACAGACATAGAGGTCTTGGGATTTCAAAGACCTGCCAAGACCTGCCAAGACTGGTACATTTGTCCACAGCTTTCCAAGCTTCCCTTTTACTCTGCCTCCTTCACCAAACACTGACCTCCATAAGTCTGGACTTGGTCTAAGCATAGACCATGTATTGTAATATGCCTTTCCTACCCTTGACTGCTGCCAATGTGACTAAAAATCATTCTGTTCAAGCTCCATTCTTACCTGTAAAGAATAAAGCTGTAAAAAAAACCCTGCCACACGGCTCCCCAGCGTTAGGGCTTCTCTCCAGTGTGGACATGTAGGTGCTGCATGAGAGGCGTAGATTGAGGAAAAGATCTTGTCACATAGTTCCCTGGTGTAAGGTTTTCTCTGCCGTGTGGCTGAGTTTGTTCTTGAATCAGAGCCCAGACTGAGGACAAACCTTTTCCACATGTGTCAAAGCCTTAGGTCTGCTCACACTGGTTACACCTGTACATTTTACAGGTGGATACAAAAGCTTTTTTGACACCTTGATTCCCTGCAAAGAAAATAATGGTTGTTAGTGAAGTTGTACAATATCAGGAAAACATACAATATGCAATGACTATGTTGAATATTACAATAAAGAATGTGACCTGCAATATCTGGAAGTCCACACTGTTGTACAAACAACTTTTATATCTGAATCATTACCTTACAGTTTGTTTAAAGGCTCTGACTGAACAGTGCACGTTTACCTATTTTAAATTTCCTGCATATTCCAATGAAAGTGGCAAGATTAACTTAACTTAACTAAAGAGCCACATGTTTTACAGGTTAAGGAATTCACACAGTGTGAAACAATGTCCGAAAATGTAATTTTACTGACACTAATAGTTTAAATGTTATGTGAAACTTTTTAGCCACAAATCACTTAAGAGAATTTACATAGAATATATTCTATGAAACCAACACCAGACCACCAACAATATTTAATAAAGCTATAAAAAATGCATATAATTTTTGGCTTCCTCAGTAGTGACACGTTATGTTTGCAGTAAGTGCAGTGTCTTGTCAGTTCAATCAATCTAAAGTTTTATCAATCTAAAGTTACTAAGTCTACTATTAACAGTTGCTATGGTTACAAGTAATATTCAGTGGTCAGTTTGGTTGCACACCTAGCCAATCAAAGAAAATTCAGACAGACCACAGTATCTAATTTAATTGATCCTTCTGAAGATTTCCCCTTTCTGCAACCTCGTGTTTTGTCACAACAAACTTTTTCCAACACAATAAACCCTCATCAGACAGTTCCTAATACTAAAAGATGTGTCTGATATTTTATTTTTCTGGCTGAGTAAACTGACATAATCTGAATAGGAACTATCTTTGCTGCGACAAAGTAACATGCATAATTCAGCGAGGGCATGTGTTGAGGATTTAGTGTCTCCTCGGGTACAGCTGCCTGAGGCTTTTGTCCGGCTTATCAACACTATTTGTAGGGCAATTAGGAGCATAGACAGCAAAAAAGACACACATACTAATGAGAGTGCATCAGAGAAGACAGAAGGTCATGAGAGTGTGTAAGAGGGCAGTAAATAGAGACAACAGATGAAGACAGAAAGTGCAAACACGCTCTTACAAAGGTGAACCCAGAGCTCAAAACAGGACGGACATTTCTCCTGGGAGCGTGAAAGTTTCTCTGACTGCTGTCACTGCTGGTATTTAGTCATGTTTGCCTCAACAGCTCTCATAACTCAGGTGGAAACTGACAGAAAACATAAAGAATGAGTCCTAATGGTGCCATATGTCTTTCTCTTACAGGTACATGGGTGACATTTGGAGGACAGATAACAGATGAGGTATGACTTTTACTTATTATAATGTAATAGGTTAAAACATCCACCAGCTATTGAACATAAAATCCAAGCATTAATGTTCAGACTGCAAACAAAATATTCTTTCTTTTCATTCAATCAAATTATTTACAAGTTGCTTCTAAATGTTTAGTCAGATACAGGTGTCTTTCTTATCGGACTGTTTTACCATTGGGCAGAAAAAGCAAAGTGCTGGAGAAGAGAGGTCAGTTAAACACAACATGGCTTTATCCAAATGTGCCATCCATCACAGAGGCACATGACATAAATGAACAGTTTTCAGGGAAAAAAGACTGATGAGACAAATGGCTGACTTCTCCTATGTCCTGATTTAACTTTCTAGCTCTGTCAAGGCTGGCAGTTAACCTCAGTTAAGTGCACTATAATTAAGAGGGATAAAATATCTCAAGTCAGTAAAAAAACGTTTTTCATATACTTCTTATGAACATTCAGCATTTAGACTTAGATGAAACAAAGCCTGAAAATTATTTGGTGAAACTGGAGTTCCCGGAGGAAACCCAAGCACAGGGAGAACATGCAAAATCCACAAAGAAAGGCCAAGTGCGGCCCTGTAGTCGAACCCTGGACCTTCTTGCTGTGAGGCGACAGTGCTAACCACAGCACAACCAAATGCGTTTACCACTACGCAGAGAAGGCAGACATAATCCTATATATTAACTTAAGCGACTGTTTGGAATATTTGTCTTTATGAGTCAGTGTTGTTGTCAAGTCACCAATTTTCAAGTCGGATCATCTTTAGTTGAATTGCAAGTCCGAGTCACTAAAGAAAGGTCCAAGTCAAACAAAAGTGAGTTAGAAATCTGAAAACTATGTGTTGAATGACGGCAACTCAACTCCGAAATGCTTATTAATTTTTTTACTAGAGAACTGGTTTATAACATGAGGTTACAACCGGAACTTACATTTGAGAGGGTTAAGTCTAAGGTTGACTTTCTGAGCACGATTCAACACTTTTTTAAGATTATCGTCATGTTCTTTTGCATCTTTTCCTCCCACCAGGATGTTGTCCACGATGATAACACACGGATAACCTGCAAATATTTGTTCCATAGTCCTTTGGAACACCTCACTCGCTGTGCTGATCCCAAATGGCATACGTAGAAATCGGTATCTCCCAAATGGGGAGTTGAATGTTGTCAACATTGACGATTTTTCATCAAGTGAAATCTGCCAGAAGGAACTTTTCGCATCTAAAACAGAAAAAACAGAGGCATTTGAGATGCGACTTCTTCTACAGTGCGCATGGGGTGATGTGGACGTTTGAGGGCCTTATTTAAGTCTTTTGGGTCAATGCAAAGCCTTATCTCATCTGAATTCTTTTAATGGGTTGCCACCATTGATGATACCCATTCTGTGGGCTCTGAAACTGGAGTAAGAACACCCATTTTGACCATTCTTTGTAGTTCTGCTTTGACACTGCCACGCATAGCTGCTGGGACTTTGCGTGCAGGTTTTATAACTGGGTGCACTGCTGGGTCCAGCTTCATTGAATATGTTACTGGGAGCTTACCAATCTCATCTTTGAAAAGGTTTGCATATTCAGAATGAATTTGTTGTGCTAAGTATGCAACTTCGTCCATTGTCACGTGATGAATTTCTTTGTTGAGCGAGGTCAGGTTCATTTGTAAACAGTCCGGCAGACCTATCAATGGTTGCGCATTTCCCTTTACCACATAGAACGACAGATCATGTGCTCTTTTTGATGAGTGGCATGTGAAAGTAGCAAATCCTTCTGTAAATCCTTGGGTATTTACCCACCTCCATAGGCTATGAGCTTGGTGACTTTCGACAAGCTTAATTCCTCTTCACCTCATATTTTCATGAATAATGCATCAGAGATGACATTGCATTTAGCCCCTGTGTCCACTTTTAGATCAACTGAGTGTCCATTGATGAACACAGTGCAAATTAGCTCAGTCTTTTGTAGGGTTTTCTTCTCTACTGTTTGTATTATCTGCGGGAGTTTCTTTTGGTTTGAGCTGATCTACTGCTTTTCTCCGTCTATTTGGCATGTAATTTGGTGTAGATTTACAGCACTTTTTGAAATGATTCCACTTTTTACATTTGTGGCACTGCTGACCGTAAGCTAAGCATTTTTCCTTTTTAGCTTCATGCTTGCCTCCACAACTGCTACAGTTCTGTATCATCTGAAACCCTGCGCAATCAGAGTTAGATCATTGTTTAAATCCTTGTGGCATTTTAATCTTTGTCTTGTGGTATACACTGTCCACATTAGTGTCACTTTTAGGTGCTGTAAGAGTCTTTGTGTGCTGATCAGTCAGTTCATGGATTTGACACAATTCAACTGCTTTGGCAAGTGTCAACTCACTGTCTCTCAGTAAAATTTTTTCTCATGCCATCATTGGTTACGCCACACACGAGTCTGTCTCGTATGAGTTCATCCGTTAAATCACCAAATCTGCACTTCTTTGCTTTGTTCCTTAAATCACTCACATATGCTTCAACGGTTTCTCTGTGTTTTTGGTTTCTCATATTAAACTTGTGGCGTTCCATTGTTATGTTTGTTTGTGGGGTGCATAACTCACGGAATTTCCGTTTTAATCATTCGGGTTTTTCTCTGGATTCGGCCTCCATGGTAATCCGTCTCTCACCAATGTTACCATCAAACACTAGCGGTTCGGGTCGAAGCCTTCTGCCATTTCGGACGAGGTAGCGTTACTTTCTCGGATCAAGTCTTTCAATGAAACTTGATTTTTTTTTTAGTTTTGTTATTTTCAAAGGCTTACTCCTTTCCACGAACCAACTTCTGACACCATGTTGAATGACGGCAACTCAACTCCGAAATGCTTATTAATCTTTTACTAGAGAACTGGTTTATAACATGAGGTTACATACAAAACCACTGCCATACATTCGGGTTATTACTGACATCATAACTATGGTTACCTGTACAAACATACATTCAATGTTCTAAACTATGGGATCATCATCACTTTCATTTTAACACATTTAATAAAATTTTGATTGTCTTTTGATCAATTAAGGCTGTAGCCTATATAGGCCTAAAAGTTTTATATGTATTTATTTAGGCCCAATTTCTGGGTCACATTTAGGGACTGGGAGTTAAAGAGAGCAGCTCATCCCGCTGTGACCACATGCAACAAGTACAGGTGTTGCAACCTTTGAGTCTTTTGTGCTCAAGTCCAAGTCTAAGTCCGAGTCATCAGTTCTCAAGTCCGAGTCGAGTCACAAGTCCTTGTGTCTGAGAATAAACAAGTCCGAGCCCAAGTTGATTCATTGAAGCTTACCCTCAAGTCGAGTCACGAGTCACAAAAATGAGCCTGATGACTCAACCTGAGCCTCGAGTACTTAATTTCTCTTATGAGTACTGTGAACTAAGTTATAAAGGATGTCCGATAATGATCCCTGTGGCAGCAGTGAACAATTAGTACAATTTGAAGGGAAAAAATGACATTTACTAATTAGAAAATTAGAAAAGCAGCACATTATGATGGGAATTATCTGTGGAAAATTAGACCTTATGTAGGCATTGATATCGGAAACACTAATTCAATGGTCTGCCTAAGGAAAAAGTGTCTATTTCAGCGCTGGATACATCTGCTTCCACAGCAAATCAAAAAATGTAAACCATATATAGAAAATGAATGGCAAAGCAAAACGTGGCTCAAACTTGGCAATGTGTTCAAGATGTTTAATGTGGCCAAGTAAATTCGGGATTGCATTAGAATGGGAAATTAAGGGCTTGGGATCATGAGGAAATTAGTTTTGAGGTATAGTTAGCTTTGTAAATGACAGGTAATCAGGTAAAGGTAAGGAGCACAGTCCCCTCACAGCAAGAAGGCCCAAGTTTGTGCCCCAGGGCACTATTGAAAAACAGCAGTAATAGAGACAGTAATAGTAACAGATTTTGTGTGACTGTGAGAGTTGTCTTTTTACTGTATACCTTGTTATTCTTCAAAATGACAGTACTTTTCTACCCGACATTCCCTCTGCGTCCAAGTGTTAGGGATGACCTTGATAAGCCCAATGCTGCTGGCTGTTTGACAGACTCTAATATCTCCTGGCTCACTTTGCCAACAGCCTCTGATGCTCTTTTACACTTACTCATTTTTTATTAACGCTATTATGAGTCACTTTGTTAAACAAAAGTTACAAGCTCTAACAAGATTTTGCCTATGATGATTCAGATTGCGTTGGCAGAATAAAGTTTTACGGCACCCAGGACAGAGGACAGTGAGGGTCATATGTGTGTGCACTCTCACTAGTGAACTCTAATAGGCTCCGATGTTGCTGTCGGGGTCTTGTGATGATCTTTCTGCACTCTCTCGGTTTAGAGTGACACTTAGGGAGAAGAGCCTGAGGGACATGCTAAGCTTATATAACAGTGCTGTTTGTCTCACCTTAGGCCAGTGGCTCACATGCTACGCTTCAAGCTTAACACCCTCTTATTCCCAAAGTCCCCTGTTCAATGTCACATTAATCCACGAGGCTGATGAAGCAGTTTTTTACTGGGTTTAACCCTTAGGGTTCCCTTAATTTTTTGCTCCACCTGAGTCCCTCTGACACACAAAAAAGATCTTTTAAAGATTGCCATATAAATTGTTTCTCAACATAGTTGAGAAATAATTCATTCTTTTTTTTTTTATGAATGTCCTAATTGACTTCCTCTCAATGAATAACAAATATTTATGAATTTTATTAAAGGCCAGTTTTAGTGATGAAAGTAAAAAAAAAAAAAATCATCCTAAAAATACAAATTAACATTTTGGGGGGAGTATTATTTAGGTTTGGGACTGTCAAAATTTTGCACCGACAAGAATTCTAGTCAATTTTTCGAGTCCCTCGAACTCATAAAATTTCTTTGCCATAGAAATATTAGGTGTCAACATATTTTTTTTTCAAAATTTTTTTAAATGTTATTATTAAATTCAGTCTTTATCATACATAACAAATACTATTTTAACCCCTTAAATGCCAAGTTTAGCTAATAGTCTATTTGTACTGTTTGTTCTGATTCAAAGAAAACACAGTTGTTTTTTCCAATCTCATAAATGCAAATCTTTTTTTTTTTTTTTTTGGAGGTTCCTATCCAAATCTGGGACAAAACACATCAAATCTGAACTTAAGTGCTAATCTAATGTTTTTACTCTATGTACTGTATGGGGAGTAAGGTTTGCAAAAGTATTCAATGTTTATCCCACACAAAAGGGAAAGTAGTTCTTGCTCTAGTAAAGCCTCACTGGACATGAAACCTTAAGCCCTTCTGTAACAGTATGCTGGCATCACAATGCTTTTGGGTTGCCCTTAATGCCCCAGTCTGGTGTCAATGTTTACTGACCCTGTGTTAATTAACACAAGACAAGTGTAGCACACAAAAGTTTCTGCACAAAAACAACTGCAGTTGATGCAAAGACAGTTTAAAAGGTGCTGTTTCTTATATTTATTGTTGTAACTTTGATCAGCCTCCAGAGTCAGCTACAAATGACTGCTGTAGTAATGTGTTCCTATTCCCCTTGTTTTGGATTACACAAGCCGTATGAAACTAAAGTGCCCCACATGGACGCTAAGTTTGCTTTAGCACTTCTCGTAACACATTCCCAGACTGAAAGTTCACAGGAATGATGGTTATTTTACTTACTCATCCTGGAAGGCCACAGGCGGCTCCATAAATTGTAAAAGTGAATTTGAAGAAAGCATTTCTTGTCAGTGTTAACTTTGATGAAGTGTACGCGTGTGGAGCAGTTCAGGCGCAGCCATAAAACGATTTTCAAGGTTGTGTGGGCAGCATGTGGGAGGCTGCAGCGGCCTTGATTCTGGGCCTGGCTGAGTGTCTGTGTGCATGTGTTTACTGTGAGGAAATTCTTCAAAAAATGACAACAAATAATAAAAAATAGCCTGAAGCAGTGCTGCTTGTGGATCCCACTTACAGGGTTTCCATACGTAACACCACAGAAAACTTGGAATGTAGCTGACTAGGTCACTGGAAATGGAGCAATGTATGTGTCCTGGAAAATAGTATTGTCATGGTAAATTAATTCACCAAACTGATAGCACTGCAGCTTGAAAGGAAAATATTGTTGATGTTATTAAATTGGAATTTGTATTTATATTTTGGTCTATTTTGGTCTACCACTGGGCGCAGTGGCTCAGTGGTAGAGCGGCCGTCCTTCAACTGGAAGGTTGGCGGTTTGAGTCCCACTCACCCCACAGTTCATACTGTAAGTCGCTTTGGATAAAAGCGTCTGCTAAATGTAAAAATGTAGTCCGAGAACGTTTCTGACAAGATAAAATAAGAACTGCACAAGATTGCAATTTATTTCATTTTAAAGTGCCCCAATACATACATACATACACAGGCGTATGAAAGGCACACATAGTAAGGAGTATGTGTGAATGATTACCTTGCCTTTCTGTGTGGAGACCGCATATTCTATATATATTATACCATGGGTTCCCTACAGGCGCTAGGTGAATTGGCTATCTAAAGTACCCATAGTGAAAATAATGTGAGTGTGACTGGAGCTGTGTTCGAATGCACTCCATAGTTCCCAACCCCTCAATCACTATTTAGTGCAGCACTATAGAGGACTGTATAGAGGACTACTATCAGCAATGCCTTTCAGAGCCCAGGGCCCGTGCTGCCCTGGGCTCTTCAGATCACGCCATGGTTCACCTGATTCCCAAACACAGACAGAGCCTGAAGCTCTCCAAACCTGTAGTGAGGACTACCAAGAAGTGGACCAGCGAGGCAGTAGAGGAGCTACTCATGTGTTTGGACACTACTGACTGGGAGGTGTTTAGAGTACACAGACACTGCAACATCATACATTCGATACTGTGAGGACAGCATTATACCTACAAGCACTAAAGTAAATTTCAATGATGACAAACCCTGGTTCACACCCAAACTGAGACAGCTAAGACAGCAAAAGGAAGCAGCCCATAGAGTTGGAGATTGGGGCAGCTACAGGAGGGCAAAGTATGGATTTAGCAGGAAGGTGTCAAGAGCTAGATCTAAATGAAGGATTAATGAATGAATGAATAAATACATATAAAAAATGCAAGAAAGTGTATGGTTTAAAGTACCATAAACCTTTGGACAGTAAAGAAGAAGTTAGTGCACCTGCCTTTGGTGCGGGAGATTGGGGGTTTGAATCCCTTGGGGAGCACTCCAGCCATGGACTTGGGTAAATGGAGAGGGTTGTATAAGGAAGGGCATCCCAATTAAAAACATTGCCAAGCTACTCATGCAAACTACTTTGCTGAGGCAACACCAAGATGGGGATAAGCCGAAATGTTCCATCCATTTGGGATAGTGCTCTGAAACAATCCTCAAAACTGTTATCCTGGAAAGTGGGAACTGTGAATCAGAGAGTTTCACCTGCTGTACATGTGACCTACTATTAGCTTTTGGTCTCTTTTGATTTGAGTTTAATTTCCAGGAATTGAAACAAATGGACACAGATTAAAACTACTCTTCAATGCAACTGGACAAACAAAGCAATGAAAAACGATTTTTCCATTTCAGATTAACGGTTATGATTTGTATTGAACTCAGTCGTCACGTTCAATGGAAGGGGTTCCAGACCCACTTCACTGCTAGGACAGTGAATGGGTCTAGCTGGCCAGGGCAACCTATTGTATAGCTTTTTACTGTAATCTAAGGAAAGGTATGTAATATATACTTATTTAATACAAGTTAAATTCCTCAGTATTTACCTGTATGCATCACAGTTATACATGTCCAAGTTTCTCTGTTTTGACACACACATGCTATCCCTTTCTCTTTCATCCTATTAAAAGAGAGAATAATAAAATGTTTATCCCAGGACTCACAATAAAGGTGAAACATGTGAGCTGTATTTGACTTTACAGTAGCCATACAGGTGTTTTCTAGATCAACAGGTTTGATTTTGCACGTACTTGTTTTGAGTCACTTTGTTCTCCTTTATTTTAAAAGTATTACTCACACAGTGTGGATCCAAAGTGGGTAAAAGTCACAGACTGAGTGAGCGCTGACTAACTTTGCGACCTTGTGAATGTCCCAGTAAGCTGTCGGTGACACTGTCTAAGACCTTTTGTAACATGAGCGACACAGCGCCCCAGCTCTCAGCTCTTTCTCAGATTTTCTCTGTGTTCTACCAGCTTCAACATCTTTCACATTGTCTTGGCTAAGTTTGTAGCCACTCCACTCTATTTTAAACTTCCATTACATGCCATTTGTTTTCATCTCACTTGATTGTCAGGCTCCACGAGACTATCTAAGGACTATCTAAGAAGCTAAGGAGATCTTCTTAGCTTTGCCTACCTTCGCAAAATCCCTCAGCCCTTCTTTACGTGCCGCAGACAGTTATAAGACATATTGTTTTTAAACTGTACTTTGCACGGAGCAGTTGAAAAAGAGAATATGCTGTTCATTTTCTCTGGCATTCCTCCTTTCCCAATCATTTTCCCCAAGCTGACCTCTACTTTCTGAAAACCCATTATTCAGCTCTGTCTTTTCAATCCCCTCAATTCCTTAATGGTATTTCAGGGCTCAGCTGCTGAATGACGCTCAGAAACCATTGAGGAACACCTCTACCATGATTTGTCATGGAAGCACATTCTGTCATTTTTATTCAAATTGATTCAAAGATAAAGCTGTTCTGTCTAAATGCAGGTGTTGAAAAGAGGTGCAACATATTGTTTGCTGCAAGGCCATGTGATTGTGAGAAGCTGTACTGGGAATAACTGACAACATCATATTACCTCAGTCCAATTACACAGTGTGGAAAATATTTTTTGATGATGTGCATGGTACTAATAAGATATTGCAATCTACACAGAGATTGCAATTTTTATATGACTCTTTACAATATATTTTTATCAAGCATGTTTCCACTGGGGCAGGTTGTGTTGATACAGCATTGTCAAAAGGTAAAAAGTACCCCAAATAAATGAGGCAACATGCAGAAAGATGATCCCTCACCTTCCATGTCAAGACTGGGACCTATTTGTCGTAATATGTCACCTCCTGTTCCACATTTTGTTACAGGTTGAGTTTATGTGGCTTTAAAATTGGATCAAAATTTTTTGTATTTTAACAAATTTAACTAACTAATTTAGACTGTAGAAATTTAGACAGGGTTGCCAGACCCACCGACTTTCACTTTCTTAGTCAAGTCAAGTGGGTCTGGAGCCCATCCATTGAGGCTAACCAATTATAGTCATTTCTCTAACAAGCTTTATACAATACCGTATAAAAAAGTCAAACTAGTCTTATTGCCACATTGCTTGCGTTAAGTTTGTTCATTTCTCAAATCAAACTGGGATCAAGAGGGACCAGAGTAATTTTTTAAGCAGAATAGAAAAAGAATTGCTGGCCTGACTGATGGAAAATGCACATTGGTCTGTTAAAAGGGCAAGTTACAAAAGCTATTATGCAGCCTTCATAGCAATTCCATATTTTTTTTCCTGTTCCTTCCAACAATCTTCTGATTCAGTGCTTCTGGAATAGGCCTCCAAAATACCCTTTCTGTATTCCAGGACCTCTAGCTTAGCAAATGAATCACTGACAGTACCCTGCCACACTGGTCACCCCATTACCAAACCTGGTTACTCTGTTGATAGGGTGACATAATCCTTTTTCTGTCAAAATAAGAACACAAACAAATGTGTTTAGAAATTTAGCAATTCTTGATGCCATTCCATGCTGAAACAATGCAAAATATTGTATTCTAATATCTTATTTTGAAAACCAAGTTTGTGCTCAGTGGCTGAAGAGGTGCAGAAAACTAATAGCACGATACAAATTGTACACAAACATGGACAACAGCATCATGCACCCGCCCCACAGGGACAGGACGGAAAATTCACTTAAAATTTACCGTGTAATGAAAGTTGCCACAGGGAAAAAGCATCTTGGTCTAATGATTAATGGACAGCATACAACTAAAATACACAGGTTTATCTGCACACTGAACCTTTATTGACTGAACATAAATTAATCGACCTGACTGTTCAACTAAAACATCCTGTATGTTCAACTTATAATACACAACATACTGTGAACTGGTAGTGTTAATGCTGATTAAGTTAACTGCAGTGTCACCAGATGAGTCTGCATACATTGGGTTAGTTCAGTGCATAGTAAATACACCCCATAATAGAAGAACAATCAAGTATAATGGTGGCTCTGGTGATGCTAAAAGTATCACTCAAGTAGAAAAAAAGCTTTTATTTTCTCTCTGTGGTATTCTCAATGTTGTCAGCAGTGTTCTCCTCATGTATTCATTTAGTTCAACTGAGGCCTCTCTTTAATTTATTAATGAATGACAAGGTCAGATCCTAGATCCTATCCACTCTGCATAATGAATGTACATAGTGTACAGTTACCAAGATATTATGTGCCACAGATGGGCATCCTTTGACCCATGTTTAATCAATCACCTGGTAACTATGCTCAGGTCAAGAAGAGCACCTTAAGGTTGGATTGTTCATTAATCAGTCAGTCAGTCAGTCATCAGTAGAGTTCAAGTCACTTTAAAAGTCTTCAATGTTTCTAGTCTTAGTCCAAGTCACCAAAGACTAGTCTCGAGTCCTTGTGTCTGAGAATACTCAAGTCTGGGTCATTAAAAAGCAAGTCTAGGTTGAGTCAAAAAAAATAGCCTGGTGACTCAACTCGAGTCTGAGTCCAGAACTGAGAAAATTTAGGAAATTGAGTCCGGACTAAATAAGTCCATATGAATGTTAAATTTGTTACACATGGTATTGCTTTTCAGCATTGAACAATTTACATTTCTACGTTACCTTTGCACTTTTGAATGCTTTAAACAAAGAATATTGATGCATACTATTTTTTTAGTACACTTTAGCAAACTGCACTTTACTTTTTTTTCTCTTTTATTTGAAAACAAAAAATAAAGTTCCAAATTCTTTCTGCGTCTGTGTTGTGAACAGGTGGCAGAGCAGCTCATGACCATTGCATACGAGAGCGGCGTCAACCTGTTTGACACAGCTGAGGTCTACGCCGGCGGCAGGTGGGTCTCATGTAATCTAGTGTTTTATGCTTTTTACTTGAAATGTCTCGTACAGCACCATTCATATTTAAGTGACCAGGTCCAGACTTTTCTCGAGTTTCTTTGACATGTGCATCTGCTTCATATGAACCACTTATAACGTATGTGCAAGACCTCCCTGCATCAAATCCAAAAGCAATTAAACTACAATTCATAAAACAATAAAATGCCATTTTTTTACTCATGTTGAAATTAGATTGTGTGTTTATGAACTGCTAGTTTAATTGAATAACGCTGTCTCGTTTTTCTTGCCTTGCAGGGCTGAGATCATTCTAGGGAACATTATCAAGAAGAAATGTTGGAGGTAATGTTAACAGTAATGCGTGTTTCGAGACTTCTGTGTAAAATATTTAAAGCGATATTGTAAAGAACGTCTGTTGCAGTATAGGCAGCAGAGTTCCACTGTTGTAATAGGCCTCATATGTGAACCTGTTTTAACAAAGCATATTCGAAGAAATTATTTATCTTAAAGCAGTGTTTCCATAAATTTAGAATATTCCCTTTATGTACTGATCGATTTAAACATGCTCTACTTCTATTTTTCATCAGCAAGACATTTTTCAACATCAAACATTCACAAATGTTAATGATGTATTCAACATGAGCCTGCAAACTACTAATGAGTCCATGACAGAATTTTGAATAACCATTGCGCTAATGCAGTATTTTATGTGTCAGTTAGAAGCAGATCTAAAATGTGGATGTTTAGTAGCTTCTCTCCTCTCACTGTGCCGGCTTTCAGCTCCATCATTATGCGGCTCAGTGTCATATACGCTGCTCTGTGTGTAGCAACAGTCGACAGTTAGGTGCTGTTGAGCGCACAGTGGATTTGGCATGGCCGTGTCTGAGTGTTGTAATGAGTTTTTAAGACAGAATGCGCAGTGATGAGGAGCATTAGTCTCTTTTTAACTGCAAATCAATGTTGGTTACATAACACTTTGCACCTCTCCAACTAAACAGAACTAGACAAATTTTGGGCAACAAAAGTGAAAGAGATAAAAAAAAAGAAAAATTTGAGAATCATGGACACTGGATTTTTCACAGCCACATTAAATCAATTACCAAATGATCCATTTAGTTTGGTCAGTTGCAAAAAGTCCACCAAGCGCTCACAACTGGCATGTTAAATCACGGAACGTGGCCTTTCTTAAGAAACACACTAGATGATGTTTTTTACCCAAAGGTAATTAGGCATTTTACCTTCTCAGTTACGTTTTCCTCTGAGAGTGTTGTTTTGTTGATGGACTGTATTGTTATGGTAAATGTTTTCCACTGGAGAGCCAAAGTTACATGACATTTTTGTCACCAATTTAAGACGTCCATCCTGTTTGGGCTTCTTTTGACATCTGTGATCCGCTTGGTTTTAATTGAACCGTACCAGAGTTCAGTCAGTATAGAGCATATACTCAGAGCATGTTGGGAGCACGCCGAGTTTGGTATGGCAGCTTTTTTAAAAGCTTTGAGGTTGCTTTCTGTCATTTAGAGAACTGACTTCTCTTAATGATTTAGCACCAAAATAGACCTGTCATAAGAACCATCTTGGGTTATATATAAACACAATAAAGTAGCTTTTAAGTTACGTGCAGCAAAATTCGGGGATAGCCCTGCAGATCCTGTTGGATGAGCCTCAACTCAAGTTTTTAGCTCTGTCTTGCAAAGGGCTACAATTAGTCTCCTTAATGATGGAGCAGACAGAGGATTGAGTTTTCAACCAATATACTGATGTTGCTGTGATAAAGACAATTCCTTATGTTTCCGTTAAAGTCGGCTGACATCACTGTTGCTCGGTTACTTTGAATAAAGCAGAGGACTAACCATAATGCCTCACCAGAGTCGTGTGCATGTAATGACAGGGTGTTGTTAGCAGTGAGTGGGCTACAAATGAGCACCTGTTGCAAGTATCACAGAGTTGTTTGACACAATAGACAAGATGTAGGTTTAAAATTACCGCAATTTTGTGACAGTGAGATAATTTAGACTACACTGACACTAGTAAAAGTGGCTGATAATAACTTTAAACTGCCCATAGGGTCAACTCAGTCTCACAGTGTTAGCTCTGTGATTGTCCAGGGTGTACTGTGTTGTACAAACTAAATAAATGGTACATGCTCCAGCCCTGTGTGATCCATAAGAGGATTATTGGTAAAAACAAACAAATCAATGCGCTAGAATACAGTCAATAAATTATACACTGTTTAGTATTTCAATAAAAATGTGCTTTGAATAATGATAAAATCTCATAGCTGCCTGCTCTGAGAATGGCATAAAGTAAGAGGGCTTGCATTTGGGCTTCAAAATTTAGCGCAAATATATCATTATCGCAATATATACGTAGCACAAAGACTGACATGAATGTAAGGTCTCCTTTGTGGCCGATTAATTCAAATGATTAGATGTAACGAGAGCCAGCTCACAATTTGATATTTACAAATCTGATAATTTTCTTTGTCACATCCAATGTAAATATTAGCTTTATGTTAATCTATGTTTGCATTTTCTAGGCGATCCAGCTTGGTCATCACAACCAAACTCTACTGGGGAGGAAAGTAAGTATGAATGTGGCAGGACAAAAAGGTTTATTATTAGAACTAATAAATATGAAGTGACAAAACAGAATTTGTGTGAAGTCTGTTAATCAAAACTGCCAAATCAACAAATATGAGAGTCCAGAGTGGATGAAGGGAAATCAGTTTGTAGCAGAGACTGGGACTGTCCACCTGGGCCCACCGATAAGAATGACTTTATACAATCCATTCCCGAACATCCCCTCATTTCTGTTCGGGAGATTTAGTCCTCCACAGCTCAGGTGCATAATTGTGTCTCAATGCCTGCTTGAACCATTTGCATCACACAACCTCATTCTGATCTTGTTCATTTGCATTGCACTGGGGTCAAAAAGAAGTGAAGTGAGTCAGCCTGTTTGCTGTGATTGATAGCTGCACTCAGGCTCTGCTTATTGACTCTGTATGTCTTTGTCTCATTAGAGCTGAGACTGAGAGGGGGCTGTCAAGGAAACACATTATAGAAGGTAAATACGCACACGGTCACACATGTGCCACAAATACCGTAAATAAAACACCAAGGTGATTTATCAGATAATTATGTGTTTCTAAAATTACAGACCAAGCGTGATGCAGAAATCATTTATTCATTTCTTCACTTGCTTGGGTTATAGTTGGTGCCAGTCAACTGTAATACACCTTGTTTGTTGCTTTCAGGTCTAAAAGGTTCTCTACAAAGAATGCAGATGGAATATGTAGATGTTGTCTTTGCCAACCGTCCAGACAGCAACACTCCAATGGAAGGTAAGTCTGCATCAATCGAAGTGAACACGGAGCAGATTGCTGCTTTTGTATGGTTCCTCCTCAGACATAACAAGATCTAACTAAATGATGCAACGATTTTCAGTCTAAAGCCTGTTAGTCAAACCAGACAGATTTTAAACCCCAAGATTAAGGATTATTGCTTTTTTCTTTAGTGGGTTTTTGAGTAATTCTCCAGCCTGAGGGCAAAGGTGTACCTGCAAAGTCAGAAAATAACAAAATAATAAATCTTCAGAACACATTGGTCCCAAACGAGAGTGTGTGAATTTTTCATGATCCATGTCTTTGGTGTATTTTTGAAAGGCATTGGCATTTGTGTTTACTTTTTATAGCACATAGCACTTCTTCATTTTAAGGGTCATTGTTACATTCAATACACAGAAAGCTATAAAGATTATTGCTGTGTAGTAGTGCTACAGGTACTTCTGGTAAATTAGGTCCAGAATTTGCACTTTTGCTTTTGTAAAGTTGTATCTATAAAAAGAAAGTCATCCGGACATAGTTTAGAAGAAAGATGTTTTGTCTCCTACTTTTAAAACTATGTCCAAGTGCCAAATGTTCAAAATAAAATTTTCCATTCATCCAACCATCTTTTACAACTTAGCCGGGGACGGGGCAGCAGTCTAAGCAGAGAGACGCCCAGACTTCCAACTCCCTAGACACTTCCTTCAGCTCTTCCAGGGGGATACTGAGGCGTTCCCAGGCCAGCTGAGAGACATAGTCCCTCCAGCGTGTGTCCTAGGTCTTCCCTGAGGTCTCCTCCCTTGTGGGACTCACCCAGAACATTCCTGGGTAGGCGTCCATGAGGCATTCAGAACAGATGCCCGAGCCACCTTATCTGCTCTTCTCAATGTGGAGGAGCAGCGGCTTTACTTTGAGCTCATCCTGAGTGACCAAATCCTTACCCTATCTCTCAGGGTGCGCCCCGCCACCCTGCGGAGAATGCTCATTTTGGCTGCCTGTATCCGGCCCTTGTCCTTTTGGTCATTACCCACAACTCATGACCATAGGTGAGTGTAGGAACGTAGAATGACCAGTAAATAGAGAGCTTCGCTTTACAGCTCAGCTCCTTCTTCACTACAGCAGACTGATAAATCCACTGCATTACTGCAGAAGCTGGACTGATATGTCTGTCAATCTCACGCTCCCTCCTTCCCTTGCTCGTGAACAAAACCCTAAAATACTTGAACTCCTCCACTAGAGTCAGGAGCGCTTCACAAACCTGAAGGAGACAAACACCCTTTTTCGAATGAGAACCATGACCTTGAATTTGGAGATGCTGATTCTCATCCCAGCAACGTCACACTTGGCTGCAAACCGTTCCAGTTCACGCTGAAGCCAACAGTACAGCATCATCTGTAAAAAGCAGAGACGTGGTCCCCAAACTGCACTCCCTCCGACCCCTGGCTGCGCCTCGAAATCCTGTCCAAAAAAATAATGAACAGGACCGGTGACAATTTTATTATTCTTAATTTTTCTTAATTTTATTTTCATGACTGATGGAGAATTTTAGTCTTACCTTTACTTATGGCCTAAATGTAAAAATTGTCACAGACTGGTCGAGTGAGCTTCTTTTCTCTACTTCAAGGTCAACGCCGCAAAGATAACTTGGCTCCAAAGTCTCTATCGGTATTGCTATTAGGCTGTATAAGCTCAGAACCACGGAAGGATGGACAGACTTGTATATTCAATGCAACACTGTGTTGAGTGTCCACTGTCTCCGAGTCCTGTACTGATGGTCAATAAACTTCTCCTCCCTAAGACATCCAGAAAGTCTTCAGCCTGTCTTTCTCGTGTGACTCCTTTTAGCTCTAGGGGCAGCACAAATATTCCCTAACAATGATGACCTTTCCTTTAATGTCCTGCTCATTCACTGCAGTGTGAAGAGGATAGTGATGTACACTCACCTAAAGATTATTAATAAAGATTATTAGGAACACCTGTTCAATTTCTCATTAATGCAAGAATCTAATCAACCAATTACATGGCAGTTGCTTCAGTTCATTTAGGGGTGTGGTCCTGGTCAAAACAATCTCCTGAACTCCAAACTGAAGGTCAAAATGGGAAAGAAAGGTGATTTGGTTGCTGGTGCCAGACGGGCCGGTCTGAGTATTTCATAATCTGCTCAGTTACTGGGATTTTCTAGGGTTTTACAAAGAATGGTGTGAAAAGGGAAAAACATCCAGTATGTGGCAGTCCTGTGGGCGAACATGACTTGTTGGTGCTAGAGGTCAGAGGAGAATTGGCCGACTGATTCAATCTGATAGAAGAGCAACTTTGACTGAAATAACCACTCGTTACAACCGAGTTATGAAGCAAAGCATTAGTGAAGCCACAACACGCACAACCTTGAGGAGGATGGGCTACAACAGCAGAAGACCCCACCAGGTACCACTCATCTTCACTACAAATAGGAAAAAGAGGCTACAATTTGCAGGAGTTCAGCAAAATTGGACATTTGAAGACTGGAAAACTTTTGCCTGGTCTGATGAGTCTTGATTTCTGTTGAGACATTCAGATGGTAGAGTCAGAATTTGGCGTAAACAGAATGAGAACATAAATCCTTCATGTCTTGTTACCACTGTGTAGGCGGGTGGTGGTGGTGTAATGGTGTGGGGGATGTTTTCTTGGCACACTTTAGACCCCTTAGTGCCAATTGGGCTTTGTTTAAATGCCACGGCCTACCTGAGCATTGTTTCTGACCATGTCCATCCCTTTATGACCACCATGTACCCATCCTCTGATGCGACTTCCAGCAGGATAATGCACTATGTCACAAAGCTCGAATCATTTCAAATTGGTTTCTTGAACATGACAATGAGTTCACTGAACTAAAATGGCCCCCACAGTCACCAGATCTAAACCCAATAAACCATCTTTGGGATGTGGTGGAACGGGAGCTTCGTGCCCTGGATGTGCATCCCACAAATCTCCATAAACTGCAAGATGCTATCCTCTCAATATGGACCAACATTTCTAAAAATGCTTTCAGCACCTTGTTGAATCAATGTCACGTAGAATTAAGGCAGTTCTGAAGGCGAAATGGGGTGAAACACAGTGTTAGTATGGTGTTCCTAACAATCCTTTATGTAAGTGTAAATACTAACATTAAAGTAGATATTTTTTAGGTTTATTCAGCTTTCTAAACTCCAAACAGGCAGAAAATGTAAAGAGCTGCAGCAGTTTTCTATATTTTTAGACTGTAGTAAACAAGTCCCCTAAAACTCCTACATTGCTCATCTTTACTGCAGTTTAGGCAGCAAAGGTAATGTTTTAAATGAACGAGGAGGAGCTTTAAGATACTGATTACAACCCAAAACATCTGATAAAAAGAGACACTTTGCTCAAATTTATTTAAAGATAGATATAGCATTTTTTGTCCTAGCATTTGACAGTTTATCACAGGAACAAGACGAGCTTTGTTTTCAAGGAAGTTTGTACTGTACTACTTTAGTGGAAACATGGCATTATGACTCATTATTATTATAAATAGTATAAATATTATGAGTCATAACCAGATTCAAACTGATGTCTCACTATGACAAGAACAAGTCAAGCTGTTTTTAATAAAGTTTATTTTCCCCTTTCGAGTAAGGCTTCTCTGTTGCCCAATCAAAACACGGCAGTGTTTAGCCAGACCTTTCCACAATATAAAACCCTCTAAAAGTATGCCATAACAACGCATTCTTAACCCAAATATAATTGGGGCGCAGTGGCTCAGATGGTAGAGCAGGTTGCCCTATAACCGGTAGGGTGGCAGTTCGATACTCGGGTCATACTGTCATTGTGTCCTACAAGACAGGGTCCGTAGCACTGGTCTATACAAAGTCTCTGTCAGTCTGTCCCAAGGCACAGGTAGTTTATTACCTCCAGTGTGTGACTGTGGAGTGAATGAGCGCTTCGAGTTCCTTGAAAAGCGCTATATAAATAAAAAACATTATTACAAATAGTATTAAAAGGTGTTTCCAAGTTTGTTTGACAAAACTAACTTGTAAATTGCCAAATTCAAACTGTTGAATCCCTATGATTTTTTTTTTTCCAGAAATGGCATCTAATGTTAGGCAGCATTATCATCACACAGTATTTATGCTACTCATCAATTCACAATGAAGCTTATATGCTTAATGCACATTTTTCTAATTCCTAAGAAAAAGCCCTTTCTATTCCATCTTAATGTTCTCCATTTCCCGCCTCATACTAACTTTGACTTCGCCATCTGCACACACTGCTCATTTCCCGTTTAATTCCTTCAGCTGTTAGATCCATCGCGCTGCTTCCTTCCCCTGACCACTTTTATGTTGTCTCCCTTCATCTTGCCCTTTTGTTCTGTTGGCCGGAAATTGAGGCTCGCAGCAACATTTAAAAGTGAGAGCTGTGTGCATGATCCCAGCATCTTTTATCGAGATCGTGCACAGTGCATGGCAGGAGGGCTGGAGAAAAAGACAAGAGATTGGAAAGAGGGCTAACCAGTTGGACGTAGTATTATTTCCAGTGGCAGGATGCAATTTAGTTAGACGGGTAAATAGCTATACCAAAGTCTTCTTCTTGTTGCCAACCACTTCCAGCTAATTCCACTTTTTTTTCATCCCTCACATTTGCTCGAGTCTTGCCAGAAAGCAGTTAGATGCAGTGAAATACATGTGTTCGACCACAGTGAGGGATTGCCGTGTAATTGGACCGAGCACAGGACGATGATGAACGACCTTAATGACAGTCCTAATCAGAGTTTTTGTTGGCCCTGACTACCGTAGCCCCACGCTGTCGGCAGTGCCAGGGCTAATTCGCTTCATTAAAAATGTGCTGGCTCCAAAGTGATCAGAGGGCTGTAGTGTGGGAGCTTGTTAGTTTGTCCCCAGAGCAGTGTAATGCAGCCTCATGAGCCGTCCAGAGGTAATAGACACACTTGAAGAGTGTGTGGCACCTCATCAGAAAAAATAAACGGGAAAAGTTTGTATTTATTGTTTGATTTTTATTCTGTCTGCAACTCTCATTTTTCTGGCTGTCAATCATCTCACCTTCCCAAAGACTTTATTGTTTATTCAAAGTATGTTACCTCTTCTCTATGCACAAACAAACCACTTTTCTGTGCTATATTTTCTGCTCTCTGTAAGGGTTTACTTTATCCACTGCCTTTAATAAATGATAAAAAACACAGAGCACACAAAGCAGCCTCATTGGACTAACTGTTTCTATATTGTCTCATTTAGCCTCAATTAAGCCCATTATTCTATTCTATTCTATTCTATTTATGGATCTCATCTACATATAGATTATTTTTGACTGCGGTAATAAACACTTCACCACGTCCAGATTGTTTTTTTCAGGTCTTGAGAAGTTCAGTTAGTGAGTCATGTGAACTGCATTGTGTGGAACTAGTCGGCAACTATTGTGTGCAATTGTTATTCCAGAAATAGTCCGAGCCATGACTTACGTGATCAACCAGGGGATGGCCATGTACTGGGGGACGTCTCGGTGGACGGCCATGGAGATTATGGTAAGACTTTTCCAAATGAGTTGTGTTATTTGCCAGCATTTACTGTCATCCCAAAAATGAATGCCCTGGGGAGAAGTTCCATTATTGTATTACAAACCAAAGCAGTAAAGAATCCCTTTAGGTCACTGCACCAGAGCTCATTTTAACTGCACCAAATATGGCAAGCCAAATTAAAATCCTTTATTGCCTTTATTGACTTAAATCATTGTTTCCACTGCAACAGGGGAAAGAAAACAGATGTTAAAGACAGGACAGCCCCAAGTAGATGTATGGAAGACTAAAAGATACCTTGGAAATGTCAGTGAGTTTAGCTGCATGCTTTTCTGGCCAGATTGAGAGTGTATTTATTATCTTAACTTTGGTGATTTTATTTCTTGTTTTGCAAAAACGATGCTTGACCCAGAAACTAAAGAACAGTTTTAAAGCTGTGGCAAACTTTTTTTGTCCCTTTGCCTAAAGTTAGGTTCATGCTAATTTTTTAGCTAGTGTCAAACATGTCTGCACAACAACACGATTGAGGAGCACTTTAAGTCCCTTGAAAAAAAATTATATAAATCCTATAAAAAAATCTCTATCGCTTAGTCCCACTAGGGATCGCAGGTGACTGGAGATTATCCCAGCAGCTTTGGGCCTGAGGCAGGGTACAGCCTAAGTACACTCTGCCACCATGCACCCAGGCTATGCATTCATTTATTATTAATTCCATAAAACAACACATATAATAACAGAATAGGATAGAGCATTCCCAGGGAATTAAAACTCAACACAATGTCTTTATGAACCGAACTGACAAAGCAGTTTTCTCTCACAAGAATTTCCACCGTGAACCGGTTTTTTTCCTCTTATCTTGTTACAGTAATAAAAAACATACACGCCGAATGACCACACAAGTAAATCAAACCTCCGGAGCGAGACCCCAGGACCTTTCACCCATTCTTCGCCTGTCTCTTCATCACCCTCCTCCTCCTCTTTTCCACCCTCGACACACATTCACATCCTCCCCACAGCGAGAGAACCACATATCTTTGAAGAAGTTGTGTAATTTAGATAGCATCAATAATGAAGGGGAGGAAGATGCAGCTTCTCAGCATACGTGACAGAATACACCCTCGCGCACAAAACAAGGCACAGAACCGAAGGGCAGCTTGTAATTTGTAAACTGACTGATGGCACTGACATTATGCTTCGCCTGCTACTGCTCTATTATGTGGAGTCCTATAGCTACAAAATAATAGAGACGGGGGTCCAGAGGAAAAAAGCTCTGCATTCACAGTTGTCTTTCTAAAGGACATGTAAATCTTGAAAATACACCGCATGAGGTCATTTGAACAAAGTTATGATTTGGAATACTCTTTTATCCTGTAACTATAAGAACTTTATGAAAGAGACCGAGACCTACAGCAGAAAAAATAGGGCAGTTTGATGAGGGCGTATGAACGGTTTCATTGTTTTCTGTTTTCTCGTAGGAGGGGTACTCAGTGGCGCGACAGTTCAATCTGATCCCTCCGGTGTGTGAGCAGGCAGAGTATCACCTGTTTCAGAGGGAGAAGGTGGAGGTGCAACTGCCAGAACTATACCACAAGATAGGCAAGTATATCTACTGTGTCAAAGTGAAAAGTAGTTTTAAAAAGACAAAGATAATTTCTGCATGTGAGATCACTCTCGATTAAAGCAACACTATAAACGTCAGATTTTACCCCAAAATAAAGGAGCCTGAAAATCTATAGAACAATAGCAGTAAATAATTTTCGATGGTTTCTTAACTAAAGCTAAAAAACTAATCGCACTTTCATAAACCCGTCCAGACTTGACATCCCCAAAAACTGCACATGCATTTTGTGGACGGAAGTACTGGACCTCTCCATTTCTTTAAAAAAAAAGTTGCTCTTGATAAAAGTGGTGAGAAAAGAGCACAGTGCAAATAATAGAAATATATTATTCAGCATAATAGTTATAAAATAAATTTGCTAATTATTATGGCAACACCACCATGCCGTTACAATTTGATGTCTAATTGCCCTGATACAAAAAAAAAAAAACAGCTTAATATCTAGCTAGTTGTTGATGTTCTCTCCGAGGTTCTGACATTAAACACATGTCGTCTGTTGGGAACATTTGTCAAAACCATCTTGTTTATGCACATTTTGCAATGTTTATAGCTAATGCTATTTATACCATTGAAAATACTGTATATTGCAGTTGGCGTAACTGGCCACAACAAAGTGCACATGCAAATTAACGTGACAGCTACCTATATAATACAACAATTCTAGGATATTTATGGAAAGGTAACAGTCTCATGTGAGTTTTGCCACAGAATGTGCCTCTTTTAAATTTTCTGCACAGAGCTGCACAGTTTTTCACAAATGTTGTTGCAGTATCAGCAACTTGCAATAACCATATGGGAAAGAACTTAAAACTCAATTATATTAAGGTTCTCACTGGGAGATTGAAGTTTGAGTTTTGACCCCTTGACACTGCTGTAGTAGGATTAGTGATGGCTCGCAGTGAACCATTGAGAAATTGAGAAATGAAATTGCTAATGAGCAAATGTCCCCCTGAAATGTCAGAGAATGTCCTGGAAAATGATTTCTTCAAAAGTTTTGGAACCTTTGTTTAAAGCAATGTGTGAAGCAGGGGCAAAGACATAAAAGGGCAAAGCCTGAAAACATAATGAAACAAGTCATGTGTGTCCCCTTTGCCATTACAAAAAGCAATATAAAAATCATGAAAGGTTATTGTTTTTGCCAAAGCAGTGACCCATCATTTACCAAATATGTTGTATGTGGAACAACACTGTCTTTTACCCTTTAATCTTCAACATAACATATGACTTTTTACTTCAATCCAAAGAACTATACTAAGAGCTGGGTTGGATAGAGCCAGGCTTTCCTTTAGTGATTTTTGATTTTAAAATCTAAATTTACACTTAAAGATAAACCAAATAATAATAATAATAATAATAATAATAATAATAATAATAATAATAATAATAATAATAATAATAATAATAATAAATGGTTGATATTGGCTCCTCACAAACTCATAGACTTTACAAAAATGCCCATATCCCAAATAATAAATAAATAAATGATACAGAGTTAAGAACACATCATCAGCTGTCTTCCAGAGTAATGGGTTTGAAGTTAATTAATTGACACAGAGTTAAGTTTGTGTTTCTGATCAATCTAAATGTTAGACACAAGATGGTGGCAACGTTTTACAAATGAACTCCTGATCTTTAGTTTCTTTTTTTTCTCTTTTGTGGAGTCTGATGTTCAAATGTTGAACATCAGACATTAAAATCATTTTGATGTCTCTGGATTTCAACATCATGCAGATAATTAAACTCACCTTGAGCTTAATATCATTGAGTATATACAGTAAATGTATAAGTTACGATTTTGTATGATCTCACTTTACAATATCACTACATAATGTTACTGCTGAGCGTTGGTGCTTCAGTCATTCTCGGGGAAGTGTCTTTCCCCTCCTCTTCCTTCTGCAGTTTGTTTCTCATAGCCTATTGGTCAGTGGGTTGTTTCTGTGTGGATCTGAAGCTGCTCTGGAGCAGGTTAGCTGTTGGGCACGTTTTCACAGAGATCTAACTCGATTGAAAATAAACCAGCTTGGTCATACTGAAAACCTTGTGTTACCAGAAGTTACCTCACTAACCTCTTCATCCAGCTTCGTAGTACAGGGCCATTGTACTCACTGTGCTTCCTGTTTAGTTTTGTATCAATTAAAAACTTTTAAAAAGATCAGATAAATATGACAACATGCCTTTTGTGTGTGTTCACATTTCCTTATATGATTTATCTTTATTTATTATTTGTTTTAAATGCTTTATCCTATTTTTATTACCTAATCTAAAGTTTATTCCATACTACTTCAGCATGGAAAAGTACAACCAAATCATGTTATGGAGTGGCCAAATAAATGTTTTCCAAAGTGTAGTCTATATAGATATGGAAAATGTTCTGGAAAATTCTGGATTTATTAGACATACCTGTGGACACCCTGTGATCATAACATTCATACCCTGACTTTGTTGGAGTCAGTTAAGTGAGAAAAGTAAGAAAAGTGATATTTCACACTCTTTAATTCTCCTTACTTCACCTTTTCTCTGCCTCATTTCACACCTTCTCTTACACTTCTCCTCTTTGTGCAAACTCCTGCTGCTTGACTTTGTGTGGTCTCCATGACGACGCCCTGACAGGAGTCGGAGCGATGACGTGGTCACCCCTGGCGTGTGGCATCATCACGGGGAAATATGAAAACGGCATTCCCGAATCGTCCAGAGCGTCCATGAAAGTAAGTGTGTGGCAGCTTCTGAAGGTGAATATTTAATCAAACTAAAATGTATGACCTTCAGCATTTTCAAATTGCACTCAAAAGTTGACTCACCTTGTACAGAAAATTTAACATGAAGCTCGTGCATGGAATCTGAGTTTTTTTAAAGCTTGTGTTCTTTACTGAGAGAAATATTATGTGTGACATTTAAAGTAAATTCCAGGTAATTGTTATTTTGGAAAGAGCTGTGCACAAAGTCTCCAAACTGCTGCAGTACAATAGTATTCTACTTCAACATTAGTCTCTCAGAGAGCGGTACATTGAGGACCAAATGCAGGAAGTCACGGCTAATGAGTCACATAATCAAAAAAAGAGAGAATGTAGGAAGTAAACAGAAAAAAATTATATTGGTCAGGGTTAAAAACAGAAAAAATGCTTTCTTCTGTTTAAACAGGCACTTCTCCATTTTAGAGTCCTGTACCTGCGTCCAGAGGGCAGGAGTTTGAAGTGGGTATTGGGGGGACCTCAGTTGTTTTTGGTCCATTGTCATCAAGTTCTGCGCTTTTGGGTGTGCGGAGTGAATTATTTTTGAATCTATGTGTGTGATTCTATGTTTGTGTTTGTTGCAGAACGACAGCACAGAGTAAAAACTGTCGGAACAATACTGCAGAATGGGTCGGATTATGCTCTTATACAGTAGTAGCAGAAGGTGGGGGGCAATGGAACAGATAACGTGTAACCTTTGCTGAGAGCGTTTATGGATGTCAGTTATGTGGTGGTTAAAGGTTAGGGCAGCGGTCCCCAACCTTTTATGCGCCACGGACCGGTTCAGTGTCAGACAATATTTTAACGGACCGGCCTTTAAAGTGTGGCGGATAAATAAAAACATACAAGCAGCATAAAAACTTTAATATTTTCAAAATATATTAATGAACGTGTCTTCTAATGCATGGTGCTTGGTCTCCAAGTGGCGAAGCAGTTTTGTAGGCCGCATATTATGCAGAGTGGGCTTGGTGCCCAGAGTTGTCTTGTAGTAAAAACTTAGCTCTAGAGACTGGAGCCATCTTTTGTACCAGGCTGTAAACATGATTTTTACACCCGTAAAGTCGCCATTGGGTTTCTCCTTATAGTCCCGCTTTTGGAGCCTGCCCTCTGGTGGACGGAGGTATATTGCTGTATTTCGCTGTATTTTGGCATATGGAGTACACAACGACCATTCAGGAGGTTCCATGGGAAACGCTTGGTATTACGTGACTGGGTCAAGCGTCAAGAGTGAGTCATAGACGGATGTAATAGAGGGATCCGGTCATTTTTCAAAATAAAACATCGTTCAGCCTCTAATAATAAATAAAATTGAAATATAATGTAAGTTATTTATTCTTTCTCTGCGGCCCGGTACTAAATGACCCACGGACCGACCCGGGGGTTGGGGACCGCTGGGTTAGGGTGTTTTCCAGGGTGAGTCCGTGGTATTTGAATTTGTTTACCCGTTCTATTGACCACTGATAGAAATATTTTTTTTAATAAACAGTGCATTTGAAGTTTCATATTAATAATAACGTGTGTCTATTGGCCCTACTCCAGTCCGATTATTGTATTTTTCCAGTTAAACTGAGATAATATGTAATGAGTAAAATGAGACACCTCAGTAACAGCCATTTAGGAGACACACCCCCGTCGTCATGACAACAGTAATCACAGCGTCAGGGAAAGTCCAAAGGTCCATTTTTAAAAACTGTAGTGTGAACCCAAAAGTTACAGACTTTTCTTTGCTGCTTTCTCTCTCATAGCTTCCTGACTCTGCTGCGTTTGAGTCTTTAAGCAGACGGAACACTCGGACCTGTTGATGAGTGTCCTGTTCCACCATCAGATATAACCCTGTGTCTTGCTGCAATTAATGCACCTCAAGACTTGTATTTATCCACAGCCTGTTCATTAGAAAAGTTTCTGTCACAGTGATCAGTAAACAGTCAGTAAAGCAGTGCGGTCAGTGAGGGACACAGAGTAAATTTAAAGCAGAAGCAGTGGTGCATTCACTGTAATGACTTTGTTAAAAGTAACTAATGGACCAATGACATTTTAGTCAACTGTGAAACAATTTATTACAGAGATAACAGTCCCAACTAAGTTCCCTGCAGTATTTGTCTCCTTTGGATCTTTAGTGAGTATACATCCTAAAGGTTTATGTACTGTTGCTTTATTACATATTAAAGTGTCAAAGTGCATACTTTAGTGACCTCAGTGCTGAGTACAGCCTTAGTTTTTAATAACTTCCCCTTTGTTTATGCTTTACAATTACACAGGTAAAGTCAGTGAAGGACATTGGTGGCCAACAGTAATAGTGAAAATAAAGCCTCTTTTCCAGTAAATTACTTTCTCAATCTCAGAAGTAATTTTCACAATTCACTTAAATCCTTCTTCACACTTAACAGTCATCAATAGGCAGATGTATCTTTATGTGTCTAAACAGTCAAAGCTGGATCTACAGTATGTTCTGTGCACTGATAATGTTCCTGCTGTCATTCAACACAGCCCTCACAGCAGATTCCCAGAAAATGGTCTTGATCTGGGAAATTACCAAAGCACATTTCTTGGGAAATCAGTTCTGGCTCTTTTCACACATGACTGCTTTCAGGGAAAATGATGGGACTTGGTTGGAAAAGGTTGCATTTGTGAATAGGAAATAATACACCTAAACTTATTTATCTGTAAAGGTTCTCAGTCATGGTAAGGTCATCCTAAAGAAAAGGTTGAATTGATAAAATCTCTTGGAATTAGAGACAAAATGTTGTCACCTTGAAAACTGAGTCCAGATGCTTTTGCTTTATTCATTCCTTAATTTTCTACCGCTTAGTCCTGTCAGTAGTCGTGGGTGACTGGAGCCTATCCCAGCAGCTTTGGGCCTTAGGCAGGGTACACCCTGAACAGTGGCCAGTTAGTCGCAGGGCTAACATTTAGAGACAGACAACAATTCACTCTCACATTCATTCACTAGGGACACTTTAAATTTGCCAATTAATCTATACATGGACGTCTTTGGACGGTGGGAGGAAGCCTGAGTACCCGGAGAGGTAACACATGCAGACTGCTCACAGAAAGACCAAGGATGTTTGAGTCGGCCGGGTTTTGAACTCACAACCTTCTTGCTGTGAGTGATAACCACTCTTCCATGTGCACCCCGCTTTTGCTTTAACCTCCTCCTTTTATCTATATTTGTATGAAAATCTTAAACATACTCTTGTTTTATATTTCTCTACTATTCTTAATCCTTTAATAAATCTCTCAAACTCTCTCCTCCTCGCAGTCGTACCAGTGGCTGAAGGAGAAGATCGTCAGTGAGGATGGGAGGAAGCAGCAGGCCAAGCTGAAGGAGCTGAACCACATCGCAGAGAAGCTGGGCTGCACCTTGCCTCAGCTGGCAGTGGGTAAGGTGTCCTTGCAGCGATAAGCACAAGCACATTTTTAAAGCAGATGGGACTGGCCTGACATTACCCTTCACAAAATGTCTCTGGGTCTCAATTGTGCTTTCATGCATTAAGTTTAAAATCAGCATAATGTGTCAGCGGTATAGCTTCAGAAAATGACTGTAGATATTATTGTATTATAATTCAGATGATGCTCACACAAAAATAAGCAGAGGGCGCCATCATGTGGGCATTATGTGAATATCAGTTTTTTCTTGACAGCGTGGTGTTTACGCAATGAAGGGGTGAGTTCAGTTCTTTTGGGAACATCCAACCCTGAACAGCTCACAGAGAACCTCGGGGCTATACAGGTGAGAACATGCACTAGTTACCTCTGCATTTACAGCCCATTGCATCCTGTTTTAGCATGTCATCTATTATAGGAAAAAGTTTTTCAATTCAGTTCAATTCATTCATTATACATTCACACTATACATTTTGTCTAAATTATACAGTAATAAAGGAATTCTTAATTCATGAACACTCAGGAACCAACTCAAATGGCCCTAACACTCTTCACATTTACCCCTCTCACTGATCAGTATTTGCAAAGTTTTTACTACAACCAGATTGGAAAAAAAAAACACAAACATTTAACAGACATACCATACAAGTACAGAATAAAGACATGTCAACTTTCAATAAAACAGTTAACATTAATATAAAAGAGACAGATGTCTGTAGATGGAGCTAGTCTGAGGGTTTTAAGAAAGTGTTCAGACTCGTTACAGTCTGGGGTAGAAAAACTTTTTGTATGGCACAAACTAGTGCACTACATAAAATAATAAAATAATTCACTCGCAGGATGTCCCTTTGTGTTATTGACAATATGTAAAACACGGGACAGAACGCAGCCTAGAGTGTAGGACCCTGTTTCATTAGCTGTTGCATTTCCAAATCATACAGTCTTCTGGTGAGAAGACTGGAACTTCAGTTGTACAATGATAAAAGTTCATTCAAATCTGTTACATTCTAAACGTGTCTCTTAGATTACATTATGGAATTTGTGTTGAGTGCCAATACTTTATGCATTTGACAATACGCACACATACATTTGTAAAATCATTACAGTGAATTTCAGCTTAGCTCCATATAGTGTCTTCCATGTTTGAATTCCTCAAGTAATAAAACAAATACTAATGTGCATTTATACATTACCTTTTGAATACAGAGTTTACAAAGTACTTCAAATTAGCAAAAAAAAAAGCAGAAAAAGAATGATACATAGAGACTGAATGAGATAAAAGTAAAGAGTCATCAGAAAGTGTCGTGAGGAACAGGCAGAGCAGGACATATAAACGGACTAAAGGTTTGCAGAACAAGAGGTGCACGTACAAAATTCCACTGATGTACAATGTGGTGTGCTTTTTACAGCAGAGCAGTCAAAATGGCCGACACAATAGAAGCAGCTGAAAACATGTGCAAGACGTGATTTAAAAGATACTGATCGTGCCAGCCTTATTTCCCAGGACAGAGCGTTCCAATGTCGAGGGGCCCTGATTGAAAATGGCGCTTTTAGACTTCAGCCTTACAGCTAACATGGATCTGCCTCAGGATCTAAGGCTTGTAGGGAAATAATAACTCAGTGATGTCGCTTGGCACGAGGCCTAAACAAACCTTTAAAGTAGTAAAATTTATCAATTTAATTCTAAAGCACACATGGAGCCTTTTGAAAGATATATTAATGATCTGTTAAAGCCAGTGAGAAACCAAGCTGCTGCATTCTGTATTTTTCTACAACTTCAGATAGCAGTCTCTATTTATCTTCAGTCAAAAATCCTATGTAGCCAAACATTTACTTATTATACCATATTTTATGTGTGTGTGTGTGTGTGTTTTTTTTTTTACTTTTTTTGACGTATTTGGTTGACCTCTGTCTCTTTCGTCCCCAGGTCCTTCCTAAGATGACGTCACATGTAGTCTCTGATATTGACCACATCCTGGGCAACAGACCATACACTAAGAAGGACTACCGCTCTTAGACCGGTCTGACGGACTGTCCAAAAGGTCGACTTACTAAACTCCCACACTGCTGTTGTGGATACGTGTTCAAGCTCCATGGTTTTCTCTTTGGACCCTTCGCTAAACTCCGGCCCCTCTTCAGCCTGGAACAGATAGCCTTTCATAACCTCGTCCGTTTTGAAGACGTGTCCTCCTCCAGTTCAGCTTAACCAGGTTCATCTCAGGTCCAGTTCAGCCAAGAAACACATAATGAAGTCCATTTAAAAAATAAATAAATTGCAGCCTCCAACGCAGCTTTGCCGAAGTTGTACTAAACTGTTGACTCTATTTAACGTACTATGCACAGCTTAGCCTACACTGTCCAGTACACCCAACGGGAAACTTTAAATAGCCCTGAAAATGAACCAGTCCAACTCATTTTTATTTGGGAATTAAACATAAAGTGAGAAAAGTGCCTTTCTTGGGGGCACCTTGATGTTAATTAACAATATAACACCAGATATCTTCCTCGATCTGTTGCTCTTAGGTCAAGGCTATCAACACAAAGTATTTATTTAAACACAAAATTCACAACAAGCCTATGTTTTATGTAAGAATACTACTACTGTGCAAGCACCTTAGCCTGAAATCGGAGGTACCTCAGGAAAGATTCCTCATTTGCATGAAGAACAGTCATTATGGCTTTCATTCATTAGCTATGCACAATGTCTTGTTTTGGCATTTATAAGAGTGCCTGCACATACTACTGAAACATTTGAGGAAAGCTTTACGAATGAGGCCTCTGCACCCTGATAGCTTGAATTAACTTAAACTACCTACCAGATGTATTTGCCCCATTATAGCTATAGATATAGTAAATATTTAATGATGTAGGCTGCAGGAGTGTATAGCCAACAGATGCATGTGTCCCTGCTCTAGAGTGCTCTTTATACAGAAGCAGCTGAGGAGTTTTCTCATTTACTCAGAAGCGAGATTGTAGTATGTCCCCGGGAGCATGTCGCCGCCCTGTGGTCTTATGGAGGAACTGCTGCTCTAAGTCCCCACACAGAGAAGAGAAATAAACTTTTTTTTAATGAGAAGTGGAAGCTTACCTCTTTGTATTCATCGAGGATTGTCTCCTTTTCTTTCTGTGAACTGAACCTGCACCGCTGTTTGACTCAAACAACTCTGCAGATATGGACTTGAGTAAACATTCTACTGTATATTCTAAATGACTGACCTCTTGACTTGTCTTTTTGTTTTGTAAATGGCACGGAAAGGCTGTGATCTTGGATGCGGCAAAGATTATACAGTATTTATTCTAGAGTAGATATATAAATATAGACTTTTATTTTGGCATCTTGAGCTGTTTTCCTTTGTTTTGGTTATAGTAACGTCACATGTACATAGAGTGTTCAGTCGAAACCTTGTAACATAACCTCTCTTTCATTTGAGTGAACTGAACTGTGAGTGGCTGTATATTGTAAATATTAATGTTGTGCTAGATCAGCTGCTGTGTTTGAGTTTCCCTTCAGCCAGCCTTCATACTCATCATGTATTAACTGTCTACAACACTAGCATAATGATATTTTTTTATTTGTTCGTGACTTCACGTTATACAATGTGTGAGGAAAGCATCTCTCTGAAACCACTGTCCGTATGGTCCACAAACCGAAGCTAAAACGATGTGAGGTGACTCCATTGTGAGTTTCTGTGCGTCGTGTCTATGCATTTGTATTGCTCTTAAGTCATTATTCTTGTGGAAAACAAGCCATTTCAGAGATCATCAGAAAAGAATGGCCAGATCCAGCAGAGTCACTGTCTTATTCCTGACACACTCCAAATCTAAATAAAACTAGTAAAGGAATTTAATAAAGGTTTTGCTAATTTTGTTAATAATGGATGGAACTATTTGAAAGCCCTTAGGCAGTGTAAAAGGTTCAACTGATTAAAATATATGTAAAGAAATACAAGGCTGTGGAGTCTGGTGTAACTTCCACTCATCAAAGCAGGAGATAACTCAATATTAAAGACTGAACTAGGACAAAATCAAGACTAGACAGGTCTAAATTAGGACTAAATGTTGGAATGAACCAGGTCTAAACCAGGACTTTATTAGTGTTTTATTTAAGGCTCTGTTTGGACGATAATATTGAGGCAAAAAGTAAATGCCCATCAAATAGAAGACCATAAGGTTATTGCAATAAAAGTCTTTCATTACAATAGAAATATTGCAATAACATTAATATGATCCATATTGCGCAGTCTGAGATTGAACACTATTTTTCACACATTATCTTAACAGTGGATTTCTTTTAGAATTCTTTCGAGCATAAACACAAAATTATTTTCTTATTACATGTTATGAAACTGTTTAATACAAAATGTTGCCTACAAGTCAGTGACTCTGTTGAAAGATGGCCTGCCAGTGTGTGTTTGGAGCTTTCTTTACCAAACAGAGTGCCTTGACTCAAATCCCGCTTGAGGAAAAAAATTAAAAATTCAGGGACGTCAATAACATTACATTAAATAGTGTTATTAACAGTGTGTGTTTGTATGAAGGGTAATAGGAATATTACATCTGGCTATGCTCCGTTACTTTAAATACAACCTGCATCCACTCCATTTTGGCCTTTACAGATCTCACAGTGGCATGTTCCACAAGTTAGACGTCAAACAATATATAAATGTTTTTAATAATCATTTGGATAAATGTCTGTAGACTGTATCATTTCAGAGCGGTTCAAAAGGCCAAAATGAAGCAAAGCTACAAGAACTTAAGCTGAATTAGATGTTTGGTAGACTTCAACAATTCCCTTTTATGTATCCATTGCATAAATCTGATGTACTGTATGTAATTTATTCAACAAATTACACTTCATTTGGACAGACCTGACAGTTGTTCATCTGTTTATTGGGTCATTAACAGGATTTGTCTGTAAATAATCTATACAAAATTGTGATTATTAATTAAAAGCATTGACAAGAAAAAAAAAAGTATCTTTGTTGTTTTGGGTGGATACGAAGAATGTATTTTGTATAAAAATGAATGGATGCAAAGATACATTTGACAAGTAAACCAGGTCACTTTTATTGTTACAAAAAACAGACAAAAAGCCCTGGAGAGAGACCCTCCAGACATTTAATCATGAATTTCATGAAGTTGAAATGTGATAATCCCTCCCACTCCAACCCGTTTCCCATTACATTAGTGAAAATTAATATCCTGCATTCATATTTAATCATCTCATTCCCATCCAATTAAACTCAAGCTTTGTTCTTGTGGTCTTTTCCTTTACTTAGATCCGGTAGACAACAACGCGATGAGCCCTGACGAGGCGCTAATGGACAGAATGTAGTTACTGGAGAAAACAAAGGTTAAGGTTAAAGCATTTAAATACTAGATAACGCTTTAAAGCATAAAACAAACTAGAACAAAACTATATTGGAAGAATTGTGAATTTTGTGACTGCAGAAAAAAGGATACACAGTAGGATTGAAGTTCTTGAGCAGGAAGAAGGAGGCGATGATGACGAGGACGAGGAACAGGGTGTTGTTGTAGAAGATGGAGAAGGTAGTGGCCTCGTAGTCGGCGACTTCGTTCTTCTTCCACAGGATCCTGAAAAACAATATGAAAAATCTCCATCAAATATCACAAAAAAAAACAAAAAAAAAAACACACAAATATGTTATTACTATGCAAATCAGTCCACACACAGTAGAAACCACAAGACACTTTTGGTCCTGTAGATTATTGTAGAGTTGAATGTACCTTGTTACCTTCTGCCCTCTGCTTATTTCTACTTCATTTTTTACATGGGATGGCATTTTTTTGAGTATTTAGCTCTCAACCAATCAAAGCTCACAGAAAAAATAAGCAAATGGGTGCTAGTAAGCCTGGATTAGACTGATGACCACTAAAGAGAAGAATGGGGCATGGGTTTTGTTGACATACATGAAGAACTCCTGCACAACATTTCTTTTTAACTAATTCCGAGCTACTCTGAGATCTGACTTTACACTGTGATGCATGTTTTACCTCTCGTCTTTTTCCTTGCGGGACATTTTGCGGTTGTCAGCCTCGGACAGCTTCCTTGTTACCTCCTTGGACACTGCATCCTCACGCTTCTGGGCAACTCTGCAGATAAACAAAGGGTCACCATAATCAACTAACACAGAAATAGCTAAACTTTTCCACTGTATTGAAAATTTGAAAACATTGCAGATATTTACTAAAAAACTCAACAAGGACAGCCAATTACAGGGAGAAATAAACGTACTTGTGTTTCAGAACAAACTTGACATTCTTGTAAGCAAAGGCCACCAGGTAGGTGCTGACCAGAGTCATCACTGCGTACAGGACTGCAGACTGCACAAGGTCCATGTGCCAAATCCTCCAGAACAACCCTAGCGAGAAGAAAAGTATTTTTTTAGAACATCAAATCAAAAATGACATTCATTATTAAGTCACATCAAAATGTTTAAAGGTACCACTAAATTACGAATGTTTTTTACTTTGCTAGCACTAACAACAAATGATTATTAGCTTATGACTATGTAATAAGATGATACAATGGTGTTCGGCAATATTAACCGGTAAAAGGTTCATTCTGTTCAACTACATTACATGAATTTTATATGTTTTTTTGTTGAACAGCGTCAGATGGATCACTGGAGCCAGGTTTAGACGGCTGGTTAGCTTGTAGCCTGTGTACTACTCACAAATAGGGATGGCAGAAACGATGAGTGCATTTCCGTAAAATAAAGCCGTAGACTTGGCGGAGAGGTTTCTGCTGAAGTCCTGGAGAAGCAGGTCTTCCTCAGACTGCTGCTTGTTGTTGGATTTTGGAGGCATCTTTGTAGAATGAGCGGCCGGTGTGCTGCTCTGTTCGGGACACTAGAGGACTGACACGTCGGAGTATGAAGAAGAGCGACGCGTCAGCACAAACCCGGAAATGCCGCAGCAGCACTCTTCTTCGTGGAGGTGAGCAACATACGTGCCCTCCCTACCGCTTCCCCCTGCTGGAAGGCAAGGGAACTGCTGCTTCGGTCAATTCACACAAGACAACCAACACATGGGGAAAGAAAAATAATTGTCAAAGGATCTGTGGGAAAAGGTAATTGAACTGTATAAAACAGGAAAGGGAAACAAAATGATATCCAAGGAAAGTGGAATTCTGTTGAAACCAGGGTCGGGTAGACAAACAGAAATGTGAGCTACAACTGCCAGGAAATTTGTTTGCGATGGAAAGAACCCACAAATAACTTAACAGCTAAAACACAAGACTCTCTAAAAAAGTGTTGTGGCTGTTTCAAGATGCACAATAAGGAGGCACTTGAAGATAAATGGGCTGCATGGTCAACGCGCCAAACAGAACAGAGGGAAGCCTCAAAACCTCTGGAACAAAGTTATTTGGAGTGATGAGACCAAAATTTAACTTTTTGTCAACAAGGCCTATGATGAAAGGTACACTATTCTTGTGAAACATGGAGGTGGATTGCTGATGTTTTGGGGATGTGTGAGCTACAAAGACACAGAAAACTTGGTCAAAATTGATGGTAAGATGAATGCAGCATGTGCAGAAAATACTGGAGAAAATTTTGCAGCCCAGAAGCTGCGCACGGGACGTACCTGGACGTTCCAACATACCTGGACGACAACAATCCAAAGCACAAGGCCAAGTCAACCTGTCATTGGCTACAGCAGCATAAAGTAAATGTTCTGGATTGACCATCTCAGTCTCCTGACCTCAATATCATTGAGCCACTCTGGAGAGATCTCAAACGTGCAGTTCATGCAAGACAACCCAAGAATTTACAGGAACTGGAGGCTTTTTGCCAAGAAGAATGGAAACCTTTACCATCTGAGAAAATAAAGAGCCTCATCCACAACTACCACAAAAGACTTTGAGCTGCCATTGATGTTAAAGGTGACAATAAACAGTATTAAGAACTGGGGTATGTAGACTTTCAGGTCAAGGTCATTTGGGTAGTTTCTGTTGTCATTATGGTTAAAAAGGAGCAAACACAATCGTTTGACAATAAATGGCTTCACCCAACCACTAACTATGAGTGAAAAAAACTTTTTTGTGTTAATATATATATTCTCTGAAAAATGCCAGGATATGTAATCTTTTGAACACATTTTTTTAGTCATACAATAGTGAGAGGTATTTCTATGATTTGTATAAGCCACAACAAGGAGGTAGACAAGGGCCCCATATAACTACACAAAACATGTGGCAAATTATTCACTAAAGAAGTCCCAAACATCAATACACACGTGGCACCTGCATATACATGATGGAGTATCTGAGAGGTCTAGGTTTATCGTAAAACCATGTACATTGTGTCTCTTTATCCTTGAAATATAGTGAGGGACAGGGTGTCTTTTACACAAACCTAGTATACCCTAGTCTATATAGCTTTTTGACAATAAAAACAAAGTTTATGCACATACTTTCTGATTCATCTATTATAACAGTACCACAGCAGGAGGAGCTGTAAACCTGCTGATACTTGTTTCATATTATACCATTGTATTGACCCATGGTAACAATTTGACCTCATTATTACTTCATTAGGTTATTTCATAAATGGGCCAAAGGACCATGATACTTTGAATGTGTAATAGATTATAAAAAAAACATACTAGATTCTGAACATTGACAGACAAATGTGACATTAACTCCCATAAGGTTACTCTGTTGTTTCAAATTACATCTTCATTCAACTCTCTTATTTTAAACTAAATGAACTCCAGGCCTATGTATGAACTGTCCACAAGAGGTCAGTAATCGCCATGGACTCATTACCACAAATTAAAAGAGGAAGAAAATCTGCATGTTGTTCAATCAATCTGGTCCTTCATAACTTTACCACCAACTGCCACTACTTGAATCTACCAGAATCCCCCTTAACACTAGCTGAACAATAGCCTTACATTAGTCTATTGCTTTATTTTTTACATATAGGCATTCTTCTGTGAAAACTATGGAGCAGGCAAGTGTAAGTTTTCAATTAACAGGTTTACAAACAGGTTACAGCCTGTAGGAAGAGATTAGACCAGTTGGGATTGAATGTGTAAATAGCAAGAGCAGGGAGAAAACTTTATTTTTCTTTAATTTTTACTTTTAAATGAGGAAGTTACAATCCTCCAGTTGTTGTAAAAAGACAACAATGACTCCTCATGATAGGATTAGCTGTTTTATACTGTTTTATACATTTATTATAGTGTTTTAGTTTCCATGTTTTTAGAGAGAATCTGAGATTATCATGGAGCTGGGACTAAGACATGCCACTGAAGCTGCACTAGCCAAGGGTGAGCATCTGCAAAAGTCCCTTCCCTTTCGTATCTTGTCATCCGAAAACCGACTCCTGCGGCTTGAGACATTTTGGGACTGCAGAACAACCAGACAGATATTTGGCGAGCTCGCTCTGCTGCAGCAGTGCTTAACCCCCTGCTGGGCTCTACTTTCTGTGAATGTGCACGGCTGTGGGTTGGTGTGTGCACGTGCGCCTGAGAATGCAATGCGGACTGGCAGGTTTGCGTGATGTCTCTGTCTTTAGACGGCAATAGGGCTTAGAGCTTAACTGAGCTGGAGAGAGGTAAAGCAGAGGACGAGCAGAGGGAATGCCAACAGGCCTGCAGAGCCAGAGCCAGGCAGAGGGCCGAGCTGGGGCTCACTATCCTCCTCCCTCTGGTGTGTCAGTTGGTATGTTTGAGCCAGATTGTCTTAGCTTTGGGGATACTATAGCCTTGTTTTTACTGGGATAGTACAGTATGGTGCGGGTCGTCCAACAAGTGTACCTTATCAGTTTAGGGCCACCTCGGCCCGCGGTTCCAAAAGGTCCTGAGCTAGTGTCAGCTTTGGAAAAAGTGGAGCTGAACACTTCAGTCAGCTGATTGAAAGAGAGAAGATTCTTATTCTAGAAAACAAGAAGCAAAAGAAAAAACATTAAACAAATTAATTTTTTAAATAAAGTACTCCTTGTTCTTGTAATAAGCGTCATGTTCAAACAGAAAACACGGTAAATGTTGTTTCTTAAAGACAAAGCTAGCGTTTATGTGCAACAGCTGTGTCAGTGTTCTACGGCTCTTGCTTCGTGACTTAAAATGTTGCACTATCTCCAATGCATTAAACACAAGCAGGACTTGAGCCCTTAAATGGTGAGTGTCTAAATTAAAAGGAAATTGTCGCAGATCTATTATGTTCAGAAAGCCAGCAATAAACAGGAAACAGTTTAATGTTTACTGTAGCAACCAACAACTATACCTCCATCTTCTGCTGCTGATTTATTTGTGCTGTTACACTCCAGGATTTAGGCAAATGAACACAGTCACAGCAAACAGAGAATGACAGGAGAGCATGAGGAGAACTCTCACCAGGAACATGCACTATGTTTTGCTCTGGGGCTTTGGCAGTTGTGTGTTGTTTCAGCACTTTATAATCAAGCCCTGAGGAGTTCTCATGATAAACCTAACACGGCACAAATTATTTTTGAGTCACCCGCTCCTGTTAGCTCAGAGCTCAGCTGTAGGAAAGCTCTGCTTGTTATAGCGCCATACTGTATATGTTTGTTTGTGTGGGAGATAATAGAAATGTGTAAAAATATCAGAATTGTGTCAGTAAACGTCTCAGCACAAACTACTTATCATTGCAAAGGTTTACTCATTATGTGGCTGCAGCATCAAAAAGTTACTTTTAAAGCCCACTGGTGCACTCATAAAAACACACACAGATGCTCACAAAGAAGAGAATCCTGGAAGCGGATCAAGAATCTGATAAGGCCAGTGTGACATTCATTTACATGAGTCCGGGCTTATTGGATTTAAAAGGTATCTCAAACAAAAGTGCTCATAGAGCTAAATCATTTTCCACAGCGCTGGGTATTATGGAAGTCCCCCGCAACTGTAAAAATAATTCACAAATAGTTTTGAGTATGACTGAACAGGCATGCGGTCCCACAACATCCCCAGTCTCATGATGGTTCAAAGAGGAACAGCGTTTATGAATGTTTTATCACTGACGTGGCAGGAGTTCTTACGACGCTGGGTTCAGAGGAGGACTTTAGAGGTTTTTCCTCCATCTTTCCTTCTTTCCTCTCATGGCTTTTAATATTTCTTTTCTGAAATACTTTCAAAGAATAGGACTGACCCGCAACACGACAACACAACTTTTCCTCTGCACAGTGACAATTTCAAATCAGAGCCTTGTTACTGGATTATTTCACACTTTGTTTTAAGGGAAAATTTAAGATTGAATGAATTAGGTGAAATTTTGTTTTGCATCTGTAGTGGAAAGCTGGAAAGTATGCTACATCTATATCATAGAAATAATGTCTTGCATTAGATGTAAACAGTTATAGGACATTAGCATCTAAGGGTTAGCCACATTAGCTGCATCCCATGATAGCACTCAGAAACTCATCCATGTCGTCCAGGAAAAGACCTTACATCCCCCTTCACTGACAGACACAGGTCTTGTCCTGTTACTCTTCTGGTAACATTAGGAGCGTTGCTAATCGCTAACAATATATTCCTATAGTTAGCCGATGGTCCAGACCTGTAGGTGGTAATTATCTTAATGTGGCAGTACACCAAGCCATAAAGCATCATTTCAAGAAGCTAGGCATGGTATTTAAGGCCTAACTACTGTATATAATCTACTGAAGTGTAGAGTCCTGTCAACTAATTCTTGGTATACTGGTAATCATTGTATATCAGTGTTTCACAAATGTCTTTCAAAATGCCTGTGACAAAGTGGGTTGTGTTCACTTTGTCTTTGAATCTCTCGTTCTTCATTTGTGTATTCAATTGTTAATTTTACATTGGATTTACAATATTCAGCTTAGGGGTGTGTATTGGCAAGCACCTGGCAATATGATATGTATCATGATACACAAGCCACGATACAATATATCCCAATACCTACCTTTGAGAGGATTAGTAATTACCTGGGGGTGTTCCTTACCTGTGGACAGAGAATAAAAATGGAGGTGGAAAGTGCATTCAGGAGACTGGGAGACAAGGAGGCACCAGTGTAGCTGTGTACACGAGTGTCCCAACAATGTCAAATAAATTGAGACCAAAAGTTCTTCCAATGAATTATGTAGTCATCTTGGTCTTCACTCAGTCTTGCCCAGAGATGGTTTTGGCTTTTGATGTGTTTTCCAAATTTCGGGGGGACCCATGTTTTCAAAATGTCAAATTAAACCCAAAATGTTAGAAATGCTTGGCGATATAACTGTTTACTTTAGTGTTGTTTGATTGACTGTGCCGTTGTTTTGATATTTTCCTTGTATTGTGTTCTTTAGAAGTCTTGCTTCTGACCATTTCAACCCATTTCCAAATAACCTATTGTCCTTCACAAACATGGCTCTGGAGTATGAAATGATGCCAAATTAACATTTTTGTGTCTATATGATATTATAAGAACAAAAAGTAACAAGACATTGCAGACTCAAACATCAACTATGACTCATCTGCAGTCTGTGACATGATTCATCTGATCACAACCAGTTTGATCTGTTTTTTTGGTTGGTTAGCTTATAAAGAAAGAGACAATAAAGTGTTTTTGTGTAGACAGTAAGGGACACCTGCAATACTCCACCTGAGGCGTCGCTCTACTGTTTCACCGTCTGCTGACATCACTACTGTCATGTCACTTTGAGTAGAGTTTTCACTGGCTCTTCCACCTCCACAACCCATCGTGTCCCCCTTTCACACACCAGCACTCTGCTCGTATGCTTGTATCTCCTTTGTGTCCGGTGATTTATGTTCCCCCCGCGGCTCTCAGACAGGCAGGAGAACGTGATCTAGGAGAGGTGAGCTGGTGAAGGCTGGAGGTGAGGACTGGGGATCCCTGAGAGAGATGAAGGGAGAGAAGGACGGAGTGAAATATTTAGTCTTTTCAAAGGATGCCAGACATGTGTTTACACTTTGTGCCCACTTTGGCCATAAATACTTTCCTCGGCCTCAGGGATGCACGTGCATGTGGAACAACATATGTGAGTGTGAGAGATGGAAAAGACTATAGAGAACAAACTTTGATCCGGTTTATTCTTTCCTCTCGGTAGGAGGAGTGTCGGAGTAGGAGCTAAAATAATCACAAGGCCTCCTGCAATTGTTTGGTTTTGAATGCAGAGACATTGACTAGTGAGATAACGCAAACTGAATTTACCACATCGGCCACACCCTAGTCTATTCTTTTTATATATAAATGTTTTTTGCATTATTATTCATTTTTATAACATTGGAATACACAACTGGAAAAAAACACAAATTATCAAAACACAAAGAACAAATGAACAAACAAACATAGTCCAACACAGTCAAAGGAAACAACAGAAAAAAAAGGCCACAATTATCCCACAATTAGCTTAGGGGGGATGGGTCTGTCGTTGATCCAAGACAGGAAAATGTTTCTTCATGCTGCATATGTGAGGAAGTCTGGACCAACATTACTGTCTCTTTAGCCCAAGAGCAGAGACACAGGATCCAGATTTAAAGTCACTCCAAATATTTTCTTCCTGTTTTCTAGAATGTCTGCCCAATATAACACAGTGAGTAAAAGTCAATGTGTTATAGTCCATTCTTAATACTTAATATAATAACGCTTGCCTCCAGTGGTGTTCCAGCTGTAACACTGGTGGGTGAATGGAAGCTTAATGTAAGTCGCTTTGGACTTACATTAAGACTCACTGCAGTCGATGTATAAGTCGTGGTAAAGAAGGAGCTGAGCTGCAAGGGGAAGCTCTTGATTTGCTGGTCGATCTACGTTCCTACTCTCACCTATGGTCATGAGCTGTGGGAAGGTAGGAGTAGGCCCCGGGGAAGACCTAGGACACGCTGGAGGGACTGTGTCTCTCGGCTGGACTGGGAACACCTCAGTATTTCCTCGGAAGAGCTGGAGGAAGTGTCTAGGGAGTGGGAAGTCTGGGCATCTCTGCTTAGACTGCTGTCCCCGCGACATAGCCCTGGATAAGAGGAAGAAGATGAATGGATGTTTCCAAATACAGATAAAGTTTTATTAAATGCCCATGGACTTTCACAAGTTTCAAATTTTGTTGGAATTAGATTTTTTTGAACAATAGACTTTTAGCCTTATTTTCTTTTTTCTTTTTGGGACGACTGTTAACACTTTCTGTGTGTAATATAAATTAAAATTTTGTATCATATAAACATAATGACATTACATTTTGTACAGCAACTGAGTCTTTATAAAATAAAATAAAATACACAGGGCGTAAGAGCATTATAAATCAAATCACCTGGGACCCACCTTTGGGCCACTACTCAATGTTTAGGGACCACAGCTCTACTCTGCTTACTGTTTGTACCCTATAAACTGAGGTATCGCTGAGGTAAAGGCAAGAATTGATTTAGAAAAATCGTCTGTAAATACTAGCACACCAGAATAGATTAAAATATATAAATAAAATTCTCTGCCGTGTAAACTATTTACAGTGTAGCTAAATCGACTAAAGACAAGGTTTTTTTCTGAAACTTTTCCCTAGTCACTATAGAGTGCACCATATATTGATTACACAGTTTTGTTGGTGTATAAATTTCTTGGGACTGAAATATGGTGCCTTCAAACCTTCCCACAATGTGTCAGTAATAGTAGTATTAGTTAAAGTCTTAAGTCAGGTCTCTTAAAAAAATATTGAGACTTCATCTGAGTGATTATAGAGTCTTATTACAGTTGAGGAGAAGGAGTTGTGGTGTTCTGTTCTGCAGCTCACTGATCTCAGACATCCATGGACCAACAGGACCATCCCCCAACGCAGGGGATGGTCCATGTTGTTCAGTATAGCATCTGTCCTTTTCTGTCTGTTTTCTGTGACATTCATTATATGTTATCTTGTTATTCATCACTTTATCAGAATGTATGATAGGAAATCCCTAATCAATTTACTTTTTTACACATCAGAGTCACATGACTTGGCATGACAACATATGAGGAGGTATAGCATTACCCATAACAAAATCCAGCGCATATGCTCTTTATTTACATTCAAATCAAACTTAACCTTATTTTGCATCACTCCTGCTTTTGTTTGCAGCTGTCGATGACATTAGTGCTGTGTGAGTCATGCAGGTCATGCAGACCCAGCCAAAGAGATCCTCAGCTATCAGGACTGTGACGACAGAGTTACGGTGACCCTCCAGGCTGGGCTGCAGTGTCCCAAAACAAACGCTCACATGCTCCCATTCCTCCACTCTGTGCACCTGTCCTATCACAGCAACAACAAAGATAAGATCGTCCCGTCTCGTTTCTTACAAAGTGTGCTACATGTGGGAATGTGTATTTGACAAATTTTGTAATGAGAACACATTGAAAGGACACAGTGTTGATGTGCAGTGAATGCAAACCTGCTGCATACTTGGCTCGTCCCAGAAACGGAAAGTGAGCAGAAGATGTTGACATTTTGGCATCGGAGGGAAGCTGCTGTTCCATCTGCATCTGAAAGGTCAATGCGGGGTTGTTTCAGAGCACACCGTTTCATATTAGTGTGTGTCTATGTTTGGCCGGGCGCCTGCCAACACCGATGTGTGCAACGTGTGTGTCCTTCTCATCAGTTCAGTGTGAAAAGAGCAGAGCAGAGTATAAACAGAGAAGCTCAAGGTGTCGGGCAAGCACAAACAGAGAAAGTCTACACCTCCCCTTGTCCTAATCCGCTAACCTAGCATTCAACAACAAAAAAGTTAGAGAAGTTTGAAGTTCTGAAGTTACTTAAAATATCTCAAAATCATTTAATAGTAAAGCTTAAAAGACTTTGTTCACTGAGCTGGAAGGAGAATTGGCCCTTTTTTTCATCTTAGCTTGTCCTAAAGGGTGTGGTGCTTGTCATAAAGGGGTCCACTCATGCCAGCACCACACACAAAAGGGCTGTGACAGAAACATCAGAGAGGGAACTGATGACATATAAGGTGCAAGATAACAAGATAAGTTTTTCAAATGCAGGAATTATAATCAGAGACAAGAAAGCTCTGCATTAACTACAAATATTTGATCAAACACTGCAAAAAAATGTTTTTATTTGTTATTTGTTTTAGAATCCCAAATGTCCATGACTAGAGGGTTTTATGCATTGCCTCAAATGATATGTTGAGTAAAGACTCTTGAATTTCAATAGGATTTTTTTTTTTTTAAATAAACATTGCATGTCAAAAGTAGATACAAGAGATAAAAAACAGCCATCACAATATTGCACTTTAGGTCCCGCAACAGTCAAACAGACACTTCTCTTTAGAATAGGAGTCAGCAGCAGTCTAATCTTCCACAACTTCACAATCACTTGGCATCTTTCTGTCTGTAGAGCAGAAAATGTATTTGCAGCAGTGAGAAAAATACCCACTAAAATAACAGACAGGAGCGAATTAGAAACTATAAATGCAAAGCACACAGAGTACTTTGTACAAATGTTACAGTTATAGCTCTTTATGAGAGCAAAGATTTTTTAAATTTTCTGTACCAGTCAGCTTTACTTCTTGTGAAACTGCTTGCATACATTTTTATGACTACTTCTTGCACTATTGTTTGGAACGGCCCTCTTGTGTTATGTTGACCAATCAAACTTCACTAGATCCTTGCAGACGCTTTTGCTTTTGTTTCTCTCGAGCAGCTTCTGTAGCAGGGTTCCATTCCTCTGCTACTGTTATCAGAAGATTTGTGACACTTTGACTTCTGCTGTTAATGTTTTCTTGTAGGACCTTTGGAGTCAAAATAGCAACACACTCTATCAGTGTCTGTATCTTGTTTTTACTATAAGACTAATAGCCAGGTGGGCAGGATTTTTTGTCTGCTTTGAAATCCCCACAATTTGGTTCTTGTAAAGCAAACAGCTTTGTGTGGAAAGACAAGGTCAAGAGAGAATTCCTCCCTGATATACAACTCCTGCTGCTGCCACCTTTGCCAAGATGGACACACGCTAATAAACAGACCAGGGCTTTCCTTTCTGAACTCCCAAATGTCTTTGTTGTCACACCAAATGTAGTCACCTTTTGACAAAACACTTTTCACAATTTTCTTTATATTAACTGTAAATGTAACTAGTCTTTGCAGTGATCATGAATTACAATCAGAGTTGTGAGGCCAACTGCTGCAGAGCTGTATCGAATGACAGGAGACTTCCAGGCCTCTGTGTGAACCTGTTGTGCGCCTGTTCCTGTTGTGCTTGGCCCCAGACCTAATGTATTCCCTGTGTCACCTCTGGAGAATTTATCATGTGTGCCAGTCAAAAGGCTGATGCGATTCCCCGGAGAAAGAAGCAGGTGTGAGGATCTCTGCCAGAAATATATCCTGTGCCTCTATTAGTGTCAACCCCACAATCTACTGGCCCCTGTGTCCGGTCATACGAGCTCAGTAAGACCCGGTGATTAACGGGTAAACATGATCGAGGACTACGTCTGCACCTGGCCTTGTAACCAGCTTTTCACAGCCTTAGAGATAATACGGAGCAGGAGTAACGAGAGCGGAGCTAATTCTGCTCGAGCGCTTTATAGATTTGTAAAAAGGCAGAGACATCTTGTGAATGTGTGGCGTGTGAAGTGCTGGGAGTTTATTCAGCCTTTGAGCATACTGTGTGAAATTCTTGGCACTGATTCAGACTCTTTCAAACAGAGAAGGAGATGTGCTATTTTTGAAGTTCATGGCTGAGAAATTAAAAGATGCCAGAGGCAATGGAAAGTGTCCAGTTGGGAGTGATTACTAAAGATACAGATGATTAATTTATACAATATATCTTCCAGTAAAATTTAAAGGCACAGCTAAACATTACTAATGCATTATCCGCAGCAGTCACAGGATGAAGTAGCCAGGCCTGCAATCTATTTTTTTTCTTTTCTATACAAAGAATTAGTTATATTGGTCTTGGCCAGAAAGGATTTCAAGGGAGCAGTACCAACGAACGCAGAATAAACTGCCTTTGGACACAGATAAACACACAGCCAATCAGAGAAAGACAACATCCCATTTAGACTGCCTCATTTTAGATAGAGGGTTATGATAGGTCCAAATGTAGAACCTAAACCAGGTTTAATCATCAGAATAGGAGCATAAAACAACACTGCAAAAGGAAAAAAAACACCTGCACAATCTGGAGGCCATTGTTTAAAACGTGGTTTATATTTATGAATACACTTGGTGTTTATGAGCTGTTTCTGACGGAAGCTACTTTTCACTCATCCACATGAAGAGACTGAAGTGCTCAGTCAACACACACAGACCTAAAACTGGAGCAAAAGTACCTTTGACTTGATCCTTCATGTAGCACAGACCTTTTAATTTGGGCTTCAGTTTGAAGGTGGTTACACACAAAATGTAGAGCCAGGCACCTGCAGCTCACAGCCCACTGTCCTCTGCTAACGGGACATCTACAGTAAATATTTACAGTGCACAGGCCACGGAAATGCTTGTTGCTCGGTTCGGCTGCTTTTTTATGTCGTGATAGTGTGTGAACAAATGACCATAAATAAAGACATGAGACTGCAGAGAACAAGCATTTGTTTAATTCCCTGAAGGCACTGTCGTGTTATCACTAAACTAAACCGGCTCAACAGCCCAGCCTCTGAGCCATGCTGACCCAAGTTGGCTTTCTAGCAGCAACACTATCTTGCCTTGTTTTCTGCAAATTTAATCCCTGACCCTGAGCACAAGCTTGCACATAAGTGACCATTGTTTTCATTATAGGTCATACCTGCTGCTGTCTTTCATTCATATCTCCTCACATGCCTTCTCTTTTTTCTCTTTTTAACACCTGATAACATTTTTGCCCTCTCCATCGTGCCTCAATCCAGCACCCCACTACGTCCATCATGGGCGACAGGCCGGCGCTGGTGACACTCTCAGATGGTTGTATGTATGGAATAGCTGGTTGTGCGAGATTGCTTTTCCAACAATGACGTCCAGTTTTCTACGACTATTAACTCGTTGGCAATGGCTGAGAGCTTCACAAAAACAAACAGCCAAACAATATACCAAATATAGCACAACTGAGTAGTCTAAGGTTCAGTTGTCCTTTTGAGGGTCAATAAAACAAAGCCACCAGTCATTAGGCAAAGTGATTCCAGTCTACACCACCTGACTGCTGTTCTGTCCCTCTTTGTGGTGACAGTTAAAGACAGAAGAGTGTAGTTCCACACATGTTGAGTGGAGGACTGACAGACCAGTTGGCCAATGAGCTCTCACTAAAATCTCACTGCCTGATCCGTTTTCACTGGTTACTTATTCATCATTGGGGATGTAGAGCCTATCGTCAATGAATGCACCAGCGTGTGTCCTTCTGCACCAGTTTGAGATGAACTGTACGACAATCTTCCCATGAAACAGTCTCCATGATCTATGGGACGTGTACACAAAAAGATACAAGAGCAGGTACAAGGTTACACTGAATGTGCCAGAAAAAAAACCTGCCAACTGCTTTCTGGTTAAAATTTGAACTATGGATTGTAACGTTTAGTCCAAACAAGATCTTTGCAATTTACCATCTGCAACGTCTAGTCCATGTATGATTTAATAGTTTGAGAAATTTAAGTTTTTTTATTTGGTTACATGGCACTAGCCACCAATAAACTGGACGCATTTTATCTTTGGTTCACTTCAGCCTTAAAGCAGCACTTTGTTTTTTTCAGATATTTATGTGGTGGTGCAACTAGGTTGGTGTATAATTTAACAGAATAAAGATGGCATGTGAATTTAACTACGCCACCTGGAGGTTTGAACCAGGAACTATTGTAAGCATCAGGGGTTGTGGAAAGAAAAAGGACAAAGGCCAATATCTGATTTTACAGACAGACATCTTTCACAAATCAAAACCAAATTGTTTATTAAAAAATGAAGTTACAAGAAAACATAAGTAGGACAAAACCAGTTACCCAAAATATTTTTATATTAGACTGATAAAACTGAGCAAGTTGTTAAAAAAAGCCTCATACTAAAAAACAAACAATTCAAATAAGGGGCACCGGTGGTGAGCAGACTACTTTAAGGAGGTGGCCCACCTTATACTCACCTTCGTGGACACAGTCACGGCAAAGACAAGGTGCAAACTAAACCTGTGACCCAGTGCACTAACTTGGATGCATAGGTGGGGAGACCTCACCCATGTGCCTAGCTCAACCACCAGGAGAGCTCCCAGCATCACTAGAAAATATAAAAACAAGTTAACCAAAGGGCGAACCCAGTTGCACCACAACTACAATAAAAACACAGTACCAAAATGAGGCAAATAAGACAAACTGCAACCAACCAAACAGTATATGCCAAACTAGAACAAGATAAAACCAAATGAGATAACAAAACAGACAGGAACTAACAGAAACAAACAAAACAGACCAAACAGCAGCAGGCAAGCCACCCTGTAAGAAAGAAATCATTACTTCAAAAGAAAGGCTTGCCTTTGTAAAGGTTTGTTAAACCACACAAACTTACCACCCTGACAGTTAACAGGAACCCCAAACCAGAGCACATGGCACCCAAACAACAGAAAACCCAGCAGCAGCAGAGAGGGAAGCCATTTTAAAACAGGTTCTTTAAATAGTTTCCTAATGAGAGGCTGGCCAAAGGTGGAGCTAGGAGGAGCCCCTCAGGTGCCCTGGGACTTTACACCACTACACTTACAGAGCGCCCTCTACAGCTTTGGTGTAATGTTCAAAAACTCTGTCGTAAAGACTCACTGCCGTCGAGTCTCTTTGCTGTACTCTCTTCACCCGTTCATCCATAAGCAATGTTTTCTCTGCTCTTGCTTCTTTTTTGCCGGCTCTGCCATGATGAATGTCTGAGACTGACTGGGCAGAGTGTTTATGTGTGTATAGTTGTTAAAGCAATCCCTTTCTCGACTTTTTGGTCTCCAGCCAATTCTTGCAAGACTAATTTTTCTGCTTAGAGGTGCTCGGGGGGTTGGGATAGATCCCATCCACCACAAAATAAGTCATCACAATAAAGCCGTTATGTTAAGGTGAAAATCTGTGAAGTGTATATTGTCAGTGTGGCAGTATGAGCTGATTTCTCATTTTCTTTGTATTAAGGCCCTCTACTTGCCAGCCAATCACGCTGAGTGGCATCTGTTATAAAAACTTTACCTCCTGTCTTGCTGTTCGTCTTCCCTGCCCTTTTGACCTGATACTGTGATCCTAGACTGAGGTCCTAGCTTTGTGCTGCTTTGGCCATTCGGCTGTGTGGCTGTACCTCAGGAACAGAATCTGGCTTCTTTGGCAGGTTCTTTAGTGCAAAGTATTAACCTGCTTTGCTAATAATCAAACTCCTGCCTGCTTGACAGACTAAGACTGATGTTTCCAAATGCTTCATGCTTTCTAGCGCTGAGCCACATGACAGTGATGTCTGAGACAGTTTATTAAATCTTGTCTTGTAAGGTCCAACCTCATTTTTATTTTTGTTCTAGGTCTCATGCTTTAAATTCTCCCGGTGCAACTCCTGGGGTGGCAGTGTTAGATTTTGTTAGACTGATAATTAGAAATGTTGAAACTTATCTAAACTAGTCAATAATTGAATGTACTATACCAGATTATAGCTTAAATATTCATTTACATAACTATATGTGAAGAGTTCCTTTAAAAAAACAGATAAATGCCCTTTTGGAAATCAGTGAACTGAGGCTTGTAATTTATTCTTTGCCACTCAAGTTTAGGTTGACTGATATCGCCTTTTGAAAGTGAACTATTCATTTTGTTCGTCGCGTTCTGCTAAACCCCCCAACCCCTTCGACTTGCCACATCAGTTTTGAAAGTGCCAGCAGACAATGGTTTGGACCAAACCTCTTGATCTGAGAAAAAGAAGTGGTCTTGATTGAAAACAAGGTCCAGTTTGTTTGTGAAAGCACAAAAAAAAGCAAACGGAGGAAAGGAAGGGGGGGAAACGAGAGTAGTATATGATATGCTAATGGGGGTTGGTCAAAACAGTAATAAAACAGCTGTGTAAACATTAAGAGTAAATTAAATGTATTAAAAAACTTTTACAAATTCAATCGAATGAAAATTCAGTGAGGTTACTGTCTGTAAATGGAGGGCCTAATGGTGGTTGAATAAAGGCTATGTAATAATAAAGGAAGATGAAAACCCTCATACTCATCAGTCCATTTGGTGAAAAAGCTGGTAACAGGATGTGTGTTTGATCATTCGGGAGTAAAAAAAGCCCAGACGGTCTTAGAAAGAAATGTGTATTCCATCTCACTTCAAAGAGTGCAGTTAGTGGTTTTTAAAGCAGACTGTTGTATTTCTACAATCTCAAAGTGTTGCCAAACGCATACAGATTAGTTCACTGTAAGTAAAAAATCAGATGTTTACAGTAATTCAGAAGTTTAGTTTAGTTTAATTCTTTAAAATGGATTCCTATTAGTTGCTACCAAGCTAACAACTACTCTTTAA
>JALDNG010000020.1:16357500-16395000 GCA_024349245.1 Neodontobutis hainanensis | reverse complement strand
ATCAACAACCGGCAGAGACTGCAGCACAGGCTGATGCACAATGTTTACAGACGTAAGAAAAAGCACAAATATGCAAGTTTATTGATACAGTAAAATGTTATATTTACTTTACTGCTGTCAATACCTTAGCATGTAGGGCTAAACATAGCACTCAGAAAATGCTGCTTTGGAAATACATTCATGTAGTTTAAAAAGACTTCAAATAATTTATCATATCTCAAAAGAGTCAGGATCACAATGAGTCATGATATTTACAGTGGTATTATATGTTTTTTGGTCGGCTATGTTCTAGCAGTTACATTTACTAAAGCTTTCTAGTTATTTAGCATTAGACAACTGACACATGAAATAGTCTTACTCTGTCTAACCTCTTTAGTAAAAAAGGTGGGGTCATTTTTTATACCTAGCACAGATCTGAACTGCCCTCACGATTAAATGCAAGATCCACATTGACTCTCGTCTTTGTCCTTCGTCGATCAGATTCTAACTTTTCTCTTTTGCTCGCAATTGATAATATTTGCTTGCATTTTTTATGTTTGCGAGGGGAGTCCGCGGGAGTTTCCGTTGTGCTGGAGGCTAGTTGCTTCTCTCCGACCGCAGAATCCAGCTCAACTAACACTTCACATACCTCACAGGTGATTGTAGTTGTACAGTTTACATCCATCATGTAGTGCAAGTGTGTATTACGACACAAATTAAATTGAGCATACCGGCTATTCTGGCAACCACGGTGAACAGTAATTGTTTACTCATAGAACACATAGCAAGCTTTTTGTTTTTGCCTAAAAGCTACACCTATCTTTATGTCTATAGATTTCTGAGAGCGTGTTATTTATCAGCGGCCATTGTGTATAGCCCCCACAAGACCTCAGAATTATTATAAACGTCTCTGCGTTATGAAACTCACTTATTTTATTGTTATTAAACACTATTTTATTTAAGTTTAAAAGAGTTTTTCAAGCAAAATACTTTCTACGACACTCTGCTTAAAAAGCCACTAACTGCACTCTTTGACGTGAGATGGAATACACATTTCTTTCTAAGACCGCCTGGGCTTTTTTTTTCTCCCAAATGGTCAAACACACATCCTGTTACCAGCTTTTTCACCAAATGGACTGATGAGTACGAGGGTTTTCATCTTCCTTTATTATTACATAGCCTTTATTTAACCACCATTAGGCCCTCCATTTACAGACAGTAACCTCGCTGAATTTTCATAGTTTGAATTTTAAAAATTTATTTAATTAATAAAAAAATGACACAGCTGTTTATTATTGTTTTCACAACCCGTCCTCACTATTAGCATATTATATATATATCAACCAAGACTAACCGAGACCCAAAATGTCTGTATATTGACTTAAACCCTTTATTATATTATATTCAATTCAACTGCCTCCATCACCAAACACTATCCCCTCTATGAGATTAGACTTCATCCAAAACTAAATTTGCACTGTTTGGATTGTTCCTTGGTATCGGTTCCAGTGTATCAAACATTGGCTCTGGTCTCGACCCAACATAATCTTGGTCTTGACTTGGTGTCGCTCCGTATAAGTCTGGTCATTGTTTCACTACAACACTATTAGAGGCCGTTTACACAACAAATTTCTTTGCCAAAACTGCAATGATTCTGTTGTGGATTAGCGTTTGTTTACACAAAGATGGCTTTCTCATTCCACAAAAACCCAAACTTTTGATTCCGGCCGCACTTGTGTAAACTGTGAAGTCTTTGATGCAACATCCATGTGCAAGAAACTTCTCTAAAGAAGAGGGGGCAGCAGAAGTAGCAAGAACCTTCTGGTCTGGCATAAGTGCTACATCGTTTTGGACAAGGATTGTGTCATAACATTTTTGTGTCAACGCAAATCTACTGCATGATGACATGACTGTTGCATTTTTCTGACCAGCGTGTAAACGTCCACTTAATCATTGCATATGAAGTTTCAGCTGTGTTAATTCTATATTATTAATATTAATAATATATAGATATTAATAATAAATTAATATCTATATATTCTATATATGCTTTAGTCTGATTACTCTTATTCTCCAGTTAAACTGTTAAATAAGCCTCTGAAGAGAATATACATTGTGTTGTTGTAAAGGCAAAAGTCACCAAACCAAACAAATACAATGAGTTCTTAATTCAGACCTTGATTTGAAAGGTGGTGAAAAGGCCCTTGGTTTCATGAGTCATTTTTTGTTACTGTGCCATTTTTTATATTTAGCCTAATATAGCTTTTTAATAGATCGTTTTTTGTACTTCTGCATCTTTCCATTTTTTCCTCAATCCCTGTTACCAGAGTCAGCAACATAAGATCCCATGATGAACCAACACTGTGCCACTGACTTAATGCGTGTGTCAACTTTTGCATGTAAACCATCTTCAGCCTTGAGCCGCCACAAAGTCGTTGTGTGCCACCAATTGCATGCTAATTAAAAAATATATTTGCATGATTCTCGGACGTGTGCACATGTGAGCCGGCATGAATATGGAAGCACTTTGTTTGCTGGTGTGCATGCCACTCTGATTGTGTGCTCCAGGTGCACGTGTGAACCGGAGTTAATGTCCCAATTCCCTGCGAGGGGTTGACATAGTTGCACGGGAGAGCGGGGACGCATGTGTTTGTGTGCTACTGGCTCAGGCACAGGCCAAGGTCTTGTGAGAGCAGTGTTGATTGCATGAGATGAGGGGAAAGTGTTAGAGAATGGATTGTGTGTCTGCTTTTACACATGTGAGCAGTTTCTCTAATGACATAGAGAAGTCTTTCAAGTCACCTCTTCCTAGGTCTAGCAAATGTTTCCAACAATGTAATTAAGACACATGAAAACATGGCACAGGAAGAAGAATAGCCTGTTTGCACTTGACATCACTTTCTGGAGACGCTTTGGTATTAAATTCTGATTGAGAGCAGGCATTGATTCTACTGAAGAAGCTGGTGAGTCAAGTTTGAATATTGCTGATGTTTTGTATGGTTTATGGTTGCACCAACTGATCAAACAAAAAAATGAAAGAAAAACGTTTTTATTTAATGCCCAAGATAGTTTTTTCCACAAAGATGGCTTTTCAAGCAGAGTTAGATAATGCTTTTGTGTGGAGAGAAAGTAACTCATCTTTTGTGGACAGCGCATTTATATGCATTATAACAATTACAAAAGAGGTAGAATAAATGCCTGCTATTTTGCACCGCAGTGTCTCCAGGAAGTATCACTGATGATCGTGAATCCCACCTTAATAAGTTCACTAAGTCAACTTCCAGATCTGTGTGAATGATGTGGCAGCGCTGACAGTTCTGGGCGGGGTTTAGCTTTGACGACTTAGTGACTGATATAGCCTACTGTTACTAGTGTAAACCACATGGACCTGCTCTGATTGGATAAAGCTGAGGTTACTCACATCCATCTTCTACCGCTTATCCGGGGTCAGTTCGCGGGGGCAGCAGTCTAAGCAGAGACGCCCAGACTTTCCGCTCCCCAGACACTTCCTCCAGCTCTTCCGGGGGGATACCGAGACGTTCCCAGTCCAGCCGAGAGACATAGTCCCTCCAGCGTGCCCTAGGTCTTTCCCGGGGTCACCTCCCCGGACACAGATGATAAATCTGATAAATCCAGTCACCCCCAGGTATTCATTTAAAGTACAGCCCTTTGCAAACACTTTCTATGGAAGCCCTCCCAGATGGTACTGTCACAGATTATCTGACAAGCCAGATTAATTATCTAAGCTCTCACAAACTGATGCTGCCTGTTAGTGACTACAGTCACAACATACATCAGAATGGGATGTGTGCACCAGAGGCTCGTCGAAACCCATTCAAGTACCACAGTGTAACATGAAGTAATCTTGTTCGATCACAGGAGAAGGATGTTCATTTTGACTCAGCACTTATGAGTTACTCACTGTAATGATTTTATGTAGCTATACTTTGTGTGTTATATTTTATGTAGCTATACTTTGTGTGTTATACTGGAAATGTAAAATAGTACAGTCTCACAGAAAACCTCAGATTGGAATTGCTACATGTGATCTGCTGTCCTAAAGAAACGTGAAAGCCCTCCATGTCACTTCTAACCGCCCCCTGCTGTAGTCAATCCCGTCAGCCTCTCTCTCACACACACTTTTATTTCTTCTCTGTGCTCACGCCCACACACATCCGCACTACACAGCCACGCTCACGGCTGCGTTAACACAGAAGCGTAAGAGTGGAAAAGAGGTGTGTCACTTGTCTCTCGGAAGGGCCTCTCTTGGCATGTTGATAATACAGCTAGCAGAGCAGGATCCACACACACACACACACATTACATTTTTACATTTATTCATTTAGCTGACAAAGTAGAACAACGTAAGTCGCTTTGGATAAAAGCGACTTACATTGTTCTACAGTAATTACCAGTGTTACAGCCACTGGAGGCAAGGTGGGTTAAGTGTCTTGCCCAAGGACACAACAACAGTATGAACTGTGGGGAGAGTGGGAATTGAACCTACTACCTTTCGGTTGAAGAACGACTGCTCTACCCACTGAGCTATGCCACACATACACACACACACACACACACATGCAGACACACATGCATGGACACTCGCACACACACACGCACACACACACATGCATGGACACACACACACACACACATGCATGGACACACACACATGCACACACACACACACACACACACACATGCATGGACACACACACACACACACACACACACATGCATGCATGGACACACACACATGCATGCACACACACACATGCACACATGCATGCACACACACACATGCACACACAGACACACACACACACACACACACACACACATGCATGGACACACATGCACACACACACATGCATGGACACACACACACACACAAACACACACATGCATGCATGGACACACACACATGCATGCATGGACACACACACACATGCACACACATGCTTGGATACACACAGACACTAGGCAGTGGGTCATGGAGCCACTGGCGTGAAGGACAGTCTCCTCTGACACCAGTGGAACAGACAGCGGGGTAACAATGGCGTGCTTCTTTGTGAATGTTGTGTGGGGGATGGAATGTGTAGGCTTTGTGTTTGTGGGTGGCAAATAAAATAGAGTTAGTTTAACTTTCTTATTCTCTTCTGCTCTCAAGATCTTTTTGAAGATTATGGTTGTTTTAGGTTTATTGCCAGTTCATGACATTTAGAAGCTTTTATTTTGAAGTCCAACTAAGTAACTAAGTAACTATGTGTCTATTACCACACTAAAAGCAAAATAAGTGCACACCTTGGCCTAAGTAAGGAACTGTATGAGATGGTTTTAATTGTAATGCTAAAATCTGTCTACTGCCCACCTTTGGGTTGATTTAGTCCAGTCAGTCAAGAAAATTTGGTTTATTTTAGGATATCACTATCAGTTAATACATTTCAATATAATTTAATTGCAATGGTTGTGTGATATCATACAAGAAATTAAGTCAGTGGGCGTGCTTGATATAAGGTATAATAAATTTTATCATTTATATGTACTCAATAGTGGTAGTAGCTATAAATAATAGATAGAATACATTTTTTGGCATCATGGTCATTCTGACCTCACAGCAACAGGGTCTCAATCATAATCGTTAGATTTAAAATGGGTCGTTTTTATATCGCCCCCTGAAAATCCAACTCATATCAAGAGAAACACATTTTTATAGAATATAAGACTAATAGACTAATACACCCAAGTTGATATTTAAACATTGATGTAATATCTCCATGTCCACATGATTGGAGGCATGTCTAGGTTGGTTTTGGGTGTTTGTTTAAGAGGACAGGCCATATCACATGAAGCACTGGGTAGTGTCATTCACTGGACTTCCTACAGAGTTTTTGTCAATACCACCCATCCAAGTCAACCTGTAATCATTAAACTCACCAAAATGAATCAACAACTTTAAGTTTTTTTGGGGTTTGAAAGTGGCTACAATCTTTTTCCACCGCTCTCAGAAGCTCTCAGAACAAATCCTCCAGACTTCTCTAGGTGAGAATAAACAACACTCCAGTCTGAGGGAACATTCTGATTCATGATTTGTACGGACAGATGATCAAGCTGAACTGTTGTTTGGTGTCACAAGCTAATACAAAGAGATGATGGTGGTGAGATTTCAAGCTTACAAAGTCTAAACTGGTCCGAAAAGCCTCATCCATTGCAGCCATTACTGTTTATGTTGTTAACATATATGCCAAAGTTGATTTCTTAAAACAAAAGGGATTGTGCACAGATGGAGCAGCATCAAAATATACTTCACCTTGCTTTCTCGGCTCGATCCTGTTTTTCTATGGCACAGTAGCTCAGGTGGTAAATTGAGTCACAAGTGAAAGCCATCAGCTGATATGGATGAGTGGCAGGGCAAAACTGTCACTGCTCAAAGATTTAGATTTATCCACCTGCTGATTCCATTCTACCATTCAAACTACATGTTCAATGATATACTCAACAACATCCTAGCTACATCTGTCCATTAGGAAAGAACATTGTTGATTGTATAAGTGAATAACTTACTGCATCCTTCTTTTTGACCCCATTCCACCCACCCCCAAGGACAGTTTCTATCAATAAAACTTGTAGAACAGCACTTTCTGACATGTTTTTATCTGAACATTTTGCTCTACTTCATTTAAATTAGGGCTAAATACAATGATCAGAATTAAAATGAAACTGAAGACTGCAGTAAGATATTTTTTGGGCATCTGTTGAAACCTTTTTCCACTTCCTGTTAATTTAAAGGGTGGCAGTGTACTCTTCTATTTTTTTTGCACGACTTGTTTGGGAAGGTGCGGTGGGATTATCCCTTAAGTTTCTGAAAGATCAAGTTTTTTTTACACATGCTGGCTTTATCTCCCACACGTAGGCCCATGCACACACACACACACACACACACACACACACACACACACACACACACACACACACACACACACACACACACACACAAACACACACACAAACACACACAAACACATATATATAGCACAGTTGCAGCTGCATTCCAGATGTGGTTTGGCGTCCCCTGGTGAATCATACAGTTCCTATGACTTAACCATCACACAATGCCGGTAGCAGGCAGCACGTTTTCCATATTACCACCTCCTCCCCTCCGCTGTGCTCGCTCCCTGACTTGTCTGCGTTTTATTTGCCCCACTCTTTATCTTTTCTCCCGTCTGGTATTGTCTCTCTGGGCCCTTCCTTTCATATTTCACTCCCTTATAATTAATGAACACATGTGAAAACAAGGTGTGGCGGGTTCACATAAGAAACAAACCAACTGGTCCAGATCAGTGCAGTGTATCATTTCTGGGAACAGGCCGGTGCCCACATGTTTAGATAGTGTGTTTGTAACATCACACTTAAGGCAGCTGAGTCACCACATACACTTTTGCTGTTCCTCGTGTGTGTGTGTGTGTGTGTGTGTGTGTGTGTGTGTGTGTGATTGTGTGTGTGTGTGTGTGTGTGTGTGTGTGTGTGTGTGTGTGTGTGTGTGTGTGTGTGTGTGTGTGTGTGTGTGTGTGTGTGTGTGTGTGTGTGTGTGCGCAGCTGTCCAGGAGGTAGAGCTAAAGGCCTCACGCTTATGGGCTTGAATTGGTTAGGTTGTGTTTATGTACAAGGCATATGAGGGCTGGTGCATGGGGTGCAGAATAGACAGAATGGTTTAAACTTTTTAACAGTTTATACAGTGGTTTATGCACATTTGTTTCAGCTAGATTCAGGTGAGACAACAATTGCATGGCCATTGGTGTGGGTTTTATGTTGTACTTAGTTCTGCCTGCCATCCCCACCTGACATTTGTGTTTTGGGCAGGGTTTCAAACCACTCCCAAGTGTAAATAGCATAAAACACTTAATATACTGGTTTGGCTCGGGTGACCAGATCATAACGAATAAATCTGTTTAATTAAAAAGAAAGTCCGGGACAATGTGGGACACCTGATGCATCATAGACAAATGTCCCACAGACAGCAACATCTGAGAATGTCCTCTGACGTAGCTCACAACAATGACGTCAGTGTCTCCTCAGACTGGCCCCACACATGAATAGTGTTTTTCCCAGCCCTTTCTGTAACAACAGCTCCTTTTTTTTGGCCGTATTTTTTCATGTTTCTTTCAATATAAAACAAATTCTGTTTACTCGTTCGCAGCTTTGCATTGTGGGCGGAGCTATTGTGACAGCAGTGTCGCTGCAGGTCAACCTGCTCAGCGCTGGAGCCTTCAATCAAAATGCTCCACTTGAATACTACTCTTTTTTTACAACTGGAAGGCAAAACAAAGGATTCTCAGTTTTACTACAGCCAATCAAAATGGGGGCCGTAGACTCAATTTGCAGGATGCAGGATTTATGTTGAAAATACTGTGCAGTCTTGCAGCACAAATTAAGACATCTGTCACCCTTGAATGGCTGGCAGGTGTGCAATAAAAACAATAACAGCACTGGTAGTACAACTCAAGTCTAAAGTCCAAATTTACCTACAGTTAATTTTTGTCATCTAAAGGAAAAGGTGGTGTAAAGAGGCAGGACATGGCACAAAGAGGAAAATCTTGGAATAATTGACTGGTCTGATCTACTTGTGCTAAAAGTAAAAGCACAGGGCACATGTCAGGTCATTACAGATTATTTTAATGCCTATTTTTATTGTCAATCAATTACTTTGTGTTCACAATAAAATTAGGCATTAAAATAATCTCTAATGTGTCACTAACTACACACTTTTTGCTGGCCACAAGCTCAAGCCCTATGTGCCCATTATTCGTGGAATAAATGACAACTTATATCTTTATATACATTCACTTACTATTATTCAAAAGGACTATGTGGGTCAGCTCCAATGTGTGTATCAGTGATTTTATTAAATTTTGCGCAACCATAGGCCTTGCATATATGGAGTTATGTGTCTTGTCACAGTTATGATTATTTCACTTTACAGAGAAATATGTTTATTCCTATTGAGGTTTTATCATGAGAAAAAGGAGACAGGGAAAACAGAATATTAAACATGTCCTCTTCTTTGGCAACATGAGTTGTCATTAGCAGCAATCTTGGGATAAATATGACATCCTTTAGAAAACTGGTGTGACTTTGGAACAATATTCATATTAATGATGAGAGTGGATGTAGTACTAGGCAAACTGGGCAGTTGTGGGGAATATGTATTGATTGCTTGCTAACCTGTTTAAGTTTTGATAAATGTACCAACATGTACTGTACCTTTTACTTCTTGACAGGGAACAGCGCCGATATCACAAGGTGTACAACACCAAAGTATTACATCCGGAACCTTTGAGTAGATTTTTTTCAGACTTTCACTTTGACACATTAAAAATGTTACTCCACTGGCCGCTTCTGTTGTTCAAAAGCCCAGTGCAAGGGATGGTCCATGTTGTTCAGTATAGCACCCATCCTGTTGTGTGTCTGTTGCTGTGTCTATACTTAAACAGCTGTTGTTGCTGTAACCATGTTAGTTGTTTTATGTCACTTAGGTCCACACCTCTGTCATATACAGGTTAAAGTATTTTGTTTAAAAAATATATAACTTCTTTGTGCGCCCCATACTGGTGGCTCCCTGCATCTTGTTTTTCCTTCCATTTGAGCCAAAGTCAGGGGTCAGGACCAGATACAGAGTGCCTCCTGAGAGTTGTTAGAGCACAGTGGGCTGCTCAAGGACACTTTAGCGGGGAGTTAGTTATGAAAGATCATGAACTGTGTTCAGAGGAATCTACGCTGCGTCCCACACCCACCTGCTGTGAACACTTCAGGACTAAACGTTAAGCTCCGCTCTCGTGCCACTTTGCCGCTGTGCTAGGAAACGAGGCAGTGGACTATATTTCAAACCCCTGTCGCAACACAAAGCAAACTGTTGCGCGCACGCTTCCTGCCCAGAATGTACAGGGTGTGAGGTTCACCTTGCGTGTGACTCACTCTGGCTCACACCTACTAACACGCAGTTATTGTCGTGCTTTCATACGTTGCCTTAAAAAACCCTCTCACGCTCGGCCCTCTTACCTTTGCACCCTTCCCAGTGGCTTATCTCTTGATCCTGTGTTGCGTAACGCCCACGGTTGGTGTACACATGGAGCTTGTATGTGAGTGGGTTAGACACTCGTGCACAGAGGGGAAGCAATAAATGAATAGTCTGTCCTGGCAACAAGCTGTTTTCCTGTCAACACTGCTGTATCTGTGCGCAGCTGACCGTTCTGGCAAAGCATTTTTCCAGTGAGGAAATACCAGATTATTTCTTTCAGGTCATTCATCTGCTGCTCCTGCTCCTTTTCCGGGACTCTGACACTCCTTCTGTCAATAGAATTACCATCTTAACACTAAGAGATGATCCTCCCGTACTATTCTCCCCCACACTCGTCTTCATCCTTGTAAAGACTGGACTCAATTTCTCTGGGTTTCCTCTGAAGTCTTTGTGTACTTGTCATTTTGTCGTGATAGATGGTCAATGATGAAGGAGGGCGGGGAAATATAACACTGTACAATAACATATGTGGGAAAATGGAGTATTGGAGATCAGTGGGGAGACAGAAAGGGGAGAAGACTATAAGTGTCAGCACACATGTCGGTAAGTTAACCCTTTAGTGAAACAGATCGTACCAGTAACCCACATTTCACCCAGTGGACTACATTTGCACATATTTCCTCTCCAGCACTGTTTACACAATGACCCTGTGTCATTTCCACCCCAGATAAGACTGCTAGACTAATAACCCGTGATGTCACCCATGCAAACTCACACGAGGATGTTACTACAGCAGAACTGTGTTTATGGAGACAAAAAGTCAAAGTTTAGGAAGGCTATTGTAGAATGAACATATTTACATCTCCAATCTGACCTGTCAGTGTATGGAGTGACATGTCCAAGGTCTACAGACAAATATATTGATAGTTGCTGCATAGCTTCAGCATTTAATGGAGACAGAAACTGTTCAAATATGTGATAAATTAGTATGCTGGTTGTTGGAACATGGGACAAAGTGCATAAAATTGAAAGTATGAGCACCCTATATTAAAGTAAACTTTTCTTTGTTGTAGCTGGTCTCATGTGTAGCTGAAATAAGAATTAAAACCACAATGGATATGGTGTCACTGAAGACAGACCCATGTGAGCTGTCCTGTCTTTATCCCCAGGGATATCTCAAAGTGTTGAGGTATCCTATCATAGGTTTTGTCACAAGCTTCACCTAGTCTTTTTTCTGCCAATGCTTAGGGCCAGACCCCTCTGTTTGAGAAAGTTTGCCTCAGTTCATATTATTATTGTCTCATGACAAGTCATGGACCGTAACAAGAGCAAAAAAATGTCTCCAAGCGGAAAGCTTGAAATGTATGTGTAATGAACATTTGTGGGGTTTCTCTTCTGGTAAATGCTCACCAGAACACTAGGAAATATTTGACTAACCCTACATTTCTTTCTGATTTAATGCTAACAATAACCACAGTGAGAAACAGGATGTCAATAGATGACTGTAAATAGAATAGTTCATTTAGTGATGTACCAAAACTTCTCTATGTGCACATTAAACGGCTCAGTCTCCAAGCCACAATAAACATAAAAGACAACTAAGAAGTCTCTTTTCACACCTAGCAAATGTACTGGTGAAATGAGAACGTTTTGTGGAACAAAACCATAACCATCAGGATGGCTCTTGACAAAATATGTAGAAATGCAATTAGCTTTGTAGAACAGCAATGTAGTCAGTGAATTACACTCTATGGGATCACAGTTTGGCCTCAGTCTGACTGGTCTCAGATTGGAACATTGATATGTTTGTAAATGTCAGCCTAATTTGCCTTAATGATCTGCCTTACTGTTGAAAAACAAGGTGTGACTGTGCTGCTAAATGAGAGCTCACTGTGTGGATACCCATGTTGAAAGTGCTCTTTCTGCAGTCTTTGAGGAACCCTATCATGAGATGACAGATGCCGTGTCAGCGGGTCACAGAAACCCTCAAAAGTATTTCAGTGGGGAAAAGAATACTGAATATGCTTCAGGGAAATCTGACTCTGAGTGATAGAGATATGTTTGTGAGGACAGATGGACGCACAGACATGATTGGCATTAGAGCCACAAGGGCACTGCAGCAACCACACCAATCAATATAGAAAATGCGGCAAGTCAGGCTAAACCATCATTTGCATTGAAAACATTGATTTATACAGTATGATGGGCCACTACATTTACATGCTCAGCTCAGCTTATAATCCAACATAACAAGGCCAAGGGCACTTGTCTCAAGTATCTACATCTTGTGGGGGAACTTTGACCAATTCTCTTCAAGAATATACCTCTCCAAACTATCACTGAACCACTGCCGAAATGCTGGAGATGGTCATTTCCAGATACATAACTCCATAAACCTGGAATTTCTGGAAAAATAAGGAGTCCTAATGTTTGACTTCCGAATTCCGATACTAGTTTGTGAATACCATCGCCAGTCCTGCTAAAAGACACACCATTCTCATGTTATTCTGAAGTACGTTTCTAACACTTTGGTCAGAAAACTCCCACCAATAGCCATTTGTGGATCACTTCTGGTGCTTTTGCTTTGCCTTGAACAAAGAAACAGATACTAGTTTCCACGACAACTTTGTTTAGCACCTGTTGGGAAAGCCTGATGTCTCAAGAAGCTAGACAACATAGGCAACACATCTAGCCTGACAGAAATATTCAAACTACACTGAAAAATAAACGGTAAGCTGAGGTTGACAGTTTTTCTTTGTAAAAGAAAAGACACATCTTTTTTCTTTCAGTGTATTTGGGTATTTTACTGAAACTAGGCTCTGCTCCATATTTTTTACTCAGTGTCTCATTTTTGTCATGACCTGTTTATGCCAACGTTGAATGAATTTATTCTGCAATAGACAAGTGTTATCTGATCTTTGTGCAGTTCATCTAAACATCACCATCTTCTTTGTCGGATTTCAAAATCTCCATTCACCTTTCAGTCAAATGCCACTTTCACAAAAACACAAGTGCAGCATTGCACCAGTACCACTTCCTTTTCTATCAGTATGTCCTCTTTTCTGTGTGGTGGGCTAAATCCTGCACATCATTTACATCACCATGGTGATGAAGACACCACTTGGTGAAGTTCATTGACTGGTCAGCCAGCATGACAGCATGTTTAGACCTGGAGATATGATTATCAGAATGAAACAGGCTCTAAAAAGGCTGTCCATAGCCAGAATTATAAACATTTAGATAACTCCTTCTCATAAATGGAAACTATTTACTCATACCAAAACAGAAATTGTGCTGCATTCAATTTATTTTCTTAGCTGATTACATTATGTTACATTTCCCATGACCTCAGGATGATATGTATAGAACAAGAGTAGTATAGAGTTATGGGGAAATCTAACTTAGTGCAAATAAAAATAAGATATAAGTCTATGCCTAAAAAAATGTGACGACCTGAAAATTATTAGTATAAATAAATTATATTATTAATATTATTATTATTATTGCTACTCAAATGCAAATCTCAATGATCTTATTAATGATGTTATCAAGTCAGCATTCTTCCATATTAAAACATTTAAAAAAAATATGACCATTTGTATATCAGTAGTAAACTTAACAATTGCTGTTGTTTGTTAATTAATATATTATTTTTTTCCTTGTTTTTTCAGCTATGACTTTTTTGTGTCACTTCTATAAAGCACGTTGAGTTGCTTGAAATGTGCTCTATAAATACATTTTCATCTTCTTTATTATAAGTTTATTTTTAAAGTGCCGTTTTCCTTTGTCATTCTTGACTTGCAGTGTAATCCTTGCTGTTACTAAAACATAAGAGCCAGAAGGACAGAGAATGGAAACAGAAACTAGCCCCCACCCAGAGCCCGTTCCCACACAAACACTGTGTAGTCAGGTCTGTACAGCGAGAGCCGGTCATCTGGTTCTGAACACAGCAGAACAGAAAGAGGCTTCTGACTGAGGTGTGAGTGACAGAAACAGGGTAAACAGGGTTTGACCAAGAAAAAGGAAAATATCAGACAGCACCATGGTCACAAGGGTCAAGCCTTTAAGCTCAAGAGGAAAAGAGAAAGGCAGTTGATACAGACCTCTTTTGTTATCAGTGAACAGAAACTTAAAGGAATCATTAACTACACGAAGAGAAGCAGGTGTTAGCAACGTCAATAAACTAGTCCCTCCCATAAACTGAAACTTAAAAAGTTTAATATAATATTGGTCAGTGGTGTCAGGTCAGTTTAATGAAAAAAACATACACAAACATGAGTCATACAAAGAGCCAAAGATATTACCAGGCTTTTATTTAATAACTTTTGTTAATGTGACTCACAGAGCCATAGAACATATTTTGCCAAGATATAGTGCATATATTAAAAGCCTTAGCCATTACTTTTGAATTAAAACAATAAAGTATCTTTAGTGATCAGTCATTTCCAATTTATAACACAGGAAGTACAACCATATTGCAATGTACTCTCATAATTTTATAATGCTAAAGTAAACATCACTATTCTACAGTAATAGCCACAGTCTTCTGTACATTTTTCGGGCCTAATACATGGGCTATTTGTAAAAGCCTAATCCAGGCCACAGGCTGAAAATGTGTCACATGTGATACAGGTAAAAGGTGACAAAGTCCTCACAATGGGACAATAGGGTGTGGTGTGTGGGCTGATCAATGAGGGAAGGGGAGGGGGGTCATTTTCTGTCCAATGTGACGGAGATGATTTGTAGAGGGAGGACCAGCAAGGTATCTGCGGTATTCCTCGGGTGCAGACCTACCAGGCTGGTTTCTAAGTCATTAAAATTCCTTCTTTCCTTTTCCTCACTTCTTCTTTCTCCAGCCACAGTCCCTGCCCCAAGCGACACGTTGGCTCATGTCCACCTACACCGCATGGCCTCTTCCCCTAACGTTTGCTCTTTCTCTGCTATCTCCCCGCTGCAGACCGAGCGCATGAGTCACAAGTCAGGAAGGTGCATTTTCTCCTTTGTGTCACATTCTCTTCCCTTATCTAGGATACATAACGTGGTTACTATAAATGAATCCCAGGGGGAGTACTGGAAAGTAGTTCAACATTTTTCTAGCCATGGAAAGAATGGAAAATTTAAATAGGTCAAATGTGAATTGGTATAGTTTTGTATTTTGAATGTATTCTTTCACCAAACTGATAAAAGTGTATAATAATAATAATAATAATAATAATAATAATAATAATAATAATAATAATAGTAGTAGATGTAGAAGTGTATTTAGTCCCTTTCTAATCAAACTCACAAAGTGCTTTACAGTGCAAGAATAAAATCATGCAAAATAAAACAAAATAAAGATTAACATCAATAAATAAATACCAGCTTAAAATTAGGCATTATGAAAGGATTTTTTATTTTTTTTAAAAAAAAGAATGTTTTTTAAATGTTTCTTAAAAGTATTGCAACATCTGATATGCCTGAGGACAGGGGGCAGGGAGTTCAAGAGGGAGGGAGCCTTTCAGCAAACGCCTGATTTTTTTGGCGACCCACTATTAGGTTTAGTTCTGTTAGATATCTATTACTTTTGTTCCGTTTTTTTATTATTATTATTATATTGTCCCTTAATTGTCCCTGTGGGAAAATTTCTTGCTGGCAGCCGCCACCAGGGGGCGCCCAGCATGTTTTTGATGTTGGGGGGAACCGGAGTACCTGGAGGAAACCCACTTTATTATGGATTCTATTGTACTTGTATAGCAGTAGATATTTGCACAAAAACAAAAAATGTGTTTTTTTGTCTGTTTATGCAAATTAACAATGTTTTTTTTTTTCCAATTTCACCTTTTCACTTTTTTTTTTAGATTAGAGTACAAAGATGCAGAACAGAAAAGTGGAGTATAAATGGGACACAAGACTAATTGAGGTGGGATATTAATAATTCTACTGTTGTACAAAGTAGTATTAATACTTGTAGTAGTAAAGTTCAATCATACACTTGTACGATTACACTTTGGGATAAAAACAAGGTTTTCAGTGTCACAAAGCTGGTTTGGTTTTTATTGACGTAGATCTGCTCTGGAGACAGTGGAAAGAAAGCACACTGACCAACCAGCAATGGCAAAAAAATGATTGGAGCATAAAACTTTAAGCATCTTTACGTTTTTACGAAATGACATATTTTCTGCTTCACACTGAGATTTACTAATTAAGTGATTTAAACTTTACATTAAATAGTAGATTCTACACTTGTTTGTTGTTGTCTTTACTTGTTGTGGTTGTGCTGTTCATTCAGATATGGAGATATTGATTTTGCAGTTGATTTTAATGCAGTAGGTTGTTAGTTATCTTGTTAAGATATCTCCAGCCTGAGTGTGTGATAGGTTAGCTAGTGCATGTTTCATATAAACACGCCCACAACTCCACACCGGCCCCTTACACAACCCTAAAATGTGAACAAAGGCCTGTACTGTAAAAACAAGCTAATAGTTTTTATTAAGTATTATCACAACAGAGGGGGTGGTGGAATGAAACATTACTCAATGGCTTGATTTAGAGGTTTGCAATTTGGTGAAGTGAGAATAAGTAGACAAACAGACAAAATACATTGTCACACAAACTGAACAAGTTGGAAACCGGCTTTGTGGTGCACTTATTCAGACAGTAATTGTTAGGTTTTGTCTAGTCAGGTAGAGGAGACATATCCAAGGTAGGTTTAACTGGTTTTATAGTACAGCCCCAGTATATTAAAACAAAACAAAAAAAAAAACATGACTCATATTTCTGAAAAAAAAAAAAACATACTCAATGGCGTAGCTTTTGGTTCACATTTGATTGTCAGTCCAGAAATGTACGATGATGAATAGTTAAAGGCAGAACAATTGTTTTTCAATTTTGTCCACGTAAAGCAACTGTTTGGATTCTTCTGTAAAATGATCTCCAGATTGAGTGTTAACCCTGAAATAGCCAGACAGACACTTCCCTGTTTTTGTTTCCTTTCAGTTGTCTCCTTTACTCACCTTGCATTTCTCAGCATCTGCCTCTTCACTGACCGGTCAGGCGTGTACGGCCGTGTCCTCAGTGGTGTCACTTCTTTTCACATCTGAAACGATAAACCAAACAAAGTGAACGTCAAACCTGCCCAGACTCCTTACCTCTTGTTTGGTTATCCCCTGCCAACAACAGCCACAGTCAAAAGACAGCCTCCTGACCCCTGACGATAAGCAACCACATGCCACAGTAGAGGCATACCAAGCACAATGGTAATTTATAACTTTTAAAGGGAAGGCCTGTGAATATTGTGGAAAAATGTCAAGCAAAACAAATACAATCCATAGCCCTAAATCTGCCTGCATTATAATTTGGATTATAAACAGAGGATACTTTCCCTCTACTAAGCCAAACTTTATGAAGATGGTTTGCTCCTAATGCAATCCAAACATGTCAGGACGTGACCATTGACTCTGTATAAAGCACTTTTTATTGCTTTCAGAGTATTAGACAAGATAACAAACATGGTAGGCTGCCATCTAATATTTGTGTGTAGATAAGAGACAACTGCCAGTCAGTGTTTTTACTCTCCAGACCAGATTGGCCTTCTAAAAGACAGGAAGGAGATATTATTAATATAATAACTAATTTAATAAGCTAGCACAGCATTTTTATTATTATATTGAAGTGGATTGGTTACAAAGTTGCAACCATCAGAATTTTTATGTGGTTCTTAGATTTCTTCCGGTCTTGTGGTTTTGCCACTAGAGCAGAGTTGATTAAATGTAATATACTGTAAATTCCAATAGAGATTTGACAGGTTACAAATCTCATAAGAAAAAAACAGGTTTGGTTTCTGAGAGGTGTTACCTTCACTCTTTCCCTTAAACAGGTACTGGCTGCTGGTTTCACAGCAATTAGAACAAGATGGGCAAAACAGCAGTAGTTTTTGTTCTGATGACATATAGTATTATCTGGAAGAGTTGTATAAAACCACATCAACCAAAGATTATCAGCACTGTTCCAGAGAAGAACTTTAAAAAGTTGTATGTTTTTGGTTTGGACCTTTGGCAGTACTTCTACTTGTGTGATTATGCCATCAGCAGGGGTGGCATTCACAGTGCCCCCACAGGCCTGGTAGACATACTGCAACAATCCCAACAGCTGTGAATACAATTGCGTTCATAATCAGCGTTTGCGTTTGGCATTGTGTAAACAAGCACAGCAGGATATAAATGTTCTTAATTAGCACTTTGACTGGAATCAGTTGACAGTTCATTTGCCAGATATTTTAGTACTTCCTTATCTTTCAGTGCTACTTGCTTTTTGTTTTGTTTTTTTTCATCTCGCAAACCTCAGCAACAGTCCTTAGGTCATGTTGTGTAGCAAGATAAATCAAGCAATGTTGGTTATACCAGCAAGAGTTCTAGAAACACTTACACATTGTTTTAACACTGGTATCAATATGGCCTCTTGATTGATTCAGACACATTAGAAAGCCATACTAAGTGTTAAAATAAATTAATTTCTTAATGCAGCCCTCCTGATGTGTATGTCGACCTGTCTTCACATTGTTGAATATACAGTCTAACAGCTTTGGATACCTCTAATACTATAGCTTATGAGGAGATAAATACTCCCCCACATTTCTGATGATGAATACTTCACAAGGAAAAGGCTGATGAATGGTTGGCTCAGGGGGAAACAGCACCAGACCTGCTGACCCATAGCACACATAGTCAGGATCACACACTCTCCTGGACTAATCCCCTGCACCGGCCCTCCCCTGAGCCAGAGCCTCCCTTTGATCAAAATACATTGTCAAGGCACACTGGGTGACCTGTGTGAGAGGGAGCCAAGAGTGAAGGTTGGGTGGGGGTGGGGGGTCCCAACCTGAAGTGCCGGATATTGTTGAGCTACTTCCTGCCCCCTAAGCCCTGACCCGGGGAACCAGGGCTAAAAGGACCTTTTGTTTGGCTGCTCCTCCACCTCTCCTCACTCTGCCCTGCCCCCACACCCCTCTTCTCCACTTTTCTTTCTTCTCATCCTTTACCCCCCACCCCACCTCTCTCTCCTTGAACCCTAAACATACTCTAATGCCAAACTCTCGGGATCGATCATCAAAGAGACCACCAAAGCACATGAATTCCTCTTATGTTGCCATGGCAGCAGAGATCCCAGATACCGGGCTTTGAACATGTTTGGGAGTAGGTCACTGTCACTTTTAAGAGTCCACTCAGACGGATCAGACGGTAGACCGAGACAGTTCCATGTAAAGGTTAATGTATGTTTAGAGGCTTGAGAAGTCTTTGAAAAAGGTTACATTATATTATGTACTGTGGCCTATTTTGAGAGAAAATGGACTAAACCTCTCAATGGGGAACCCATCCAACATTATAATGTCCTCAAAGTCAAAGAAACATAGACTTTAACCATGCTTTGGCTGAGAAGTTTTGCTCTGAAGTGTCCAATTCTTTTACTCAAAGGGATTGCACTGTGGTAGGCAAACTAGACAACCTGCTTAGGGCCCCAAGCAGAAGAGGGCTGCCAATATGCATGAGCAACATGCCTGTTTGCAAAACAAATAACTGCCAGCTTTATTTTTGTAACTGAAGATTGTTAGGATAAACAGATTAATGACCAAAACATTAACATAAAAAGTCAATACGCCTTATGTGCCTTGAGTTTAGTGTTTTATTTAGGCCCTTGTTTACCTCCTGCCTGGGACCCTACAGTCTCTAGAAATGCATGTGTCATTACTTGAGTGAAAGTGCAATCAAATTTGCAAAACCAAGGCTCACTATGTACGCAATGTAAAAGTTACTTATACTTTACCCAAATATTTGAATTGGTTTTCTTTTCTGTCTAAAGCAGATGGATGACTTGGCAGTGCTGAGCAGCATCAAGCTATGTGTAATGTAGCTATAAAGGCTGACCTATCATGCTAATGTCCTTAATATTTACATGGAGTATTTACAGGTCTGTTGTACGGAGCCTCAATTTCAAGAATGTGAGACCTTTCCTTGGCATGATGAACGAGTGGTGCGTCAAGAACAGTTACTGTATTAGGCTGTTGGCCAACAAAAACCTCTTCAATTACAGTAACACGATTACTAAGAGATACTTCTATGTCTGAATTTCCTACATTCTTCCCAGCCCAAGCACGACACTGTATGTGACCCAGCTGAGAGGGTCAACAAAGGAGATAAAGTATTTTTTTTTATCTGATTCAGTGTCACATGCAGCGATAACACATGCGGGTATAAATACACAACACCTTCACCTCTGTCACTCACGTAAAGTTACTCAGTATACCAGGATTCCAGCCAGGTTACTTCAAGTGTAATGTTTGTCATTGCTTGTTGCCTATTTTGGACTCCATAGCATACATACATAAGGCATGTTTAGGTAACTAGACTGGTTGGATGACAAATTAACACACTGTTTAGAATGAATGTGTGGTTATAGATTTGCATTTGGTGTGGTTTGTATGTAAATCAGATTACACAGAGGAAGTAAAACCGTTTGAAATTCAGAAACAGTGAGTGGCGTGAGTGAGCCGGTGTAACACTGAAAGTTTGTTTTTGGTGTCTAATGTTTCAGTTTTTTTACATACATACTTTATACGTGACATTTATAACAAACCCCAAACTTAAAAGTGCATTACATAAATTCACACACATTTTTCATATCTCCTTCTTGTAGAAATCTTGTGATCTTTGTGTACGTTGCATTATACTATCTGGGTGGATTCAGGCTGTGCAGGTAGCTCACTTGTAACGCAACTGGGTTTTGTAATGGTTGCATGCGTTTGAAAATCATTTTTTCGGGTTGTTTGACAGTTGGTGTTATGAGGAAATGAAGACACACGCCACGGTGCACAAAATGCTATAAAGGGCTATTACCTCCATACAATTATTATTTTATAAAGGCCTCAAATCATAGAGAAAGTATGCCTCATCTAATGCTATTAACAGTATTTATAGCAATTAATTTGTCATAAAAGTAGGTCTGGTCAGAGATCAAATTTCACGCACAGGGCCAACAGAACCAGTTTTGGTCTGATGCTGTGTCACCTGTGGTACAAAGTATAGTTACTAGCAAACAATTTGGCTTCACTGTAATGGGCGTTGGATGTCACGCATATTTAGAACTTTAGTCACATAAAGCAATCAATAAAAGGTTATTCACACTGCATTCTGATATATATAGTGCACTCAAGGGGAGAAGCTTTTCAAGTCCTGTCCAAAGTCCTGTGTATACAACTGTGTATGGAATGAAGTGATGAACAATGATGTGGTGTTGCCAAGTAAATGTACAAGAAATATGCTGTATTTAGGCCTATTAGTTACTATGGAGGCTACATGTTTACATTTTTTTTCACCTCTGAACTACACTGTAAAAAATATTGGGACATTATTAAAAAACTATGTGGTATTAATGCAATTATAGGCTTTAATGGCACTCTCCCGAGGAAAGACACAACCATATTGTGTTACTCTTTATATTTTTATAGTATACTTTTGCTACTCCCTCCAGTTATTTTTTTATTGTAAATTTAAATACAGATAAATTTGCATTATAGATAGAGCAATTTCTGGGATGTAATATTGGTAATGTTACTTTTACCAAAACTATGCAATTTATTGGCTATATTTTTATTTGTTTTTGTTTTAAGGTAGGCCAATTTAGTGTTTTTACCACCTTTATATATATATATATATATATATATATATATATATATATATAAATATATATATATATATATATATATATATATATATATATATATATATATATATATATATATATCTTAGATATATAAGATTTTATGGCTACTGTTGCCATTTGACAGTATTTGAACATAAAAATTCCAGACTTTCTAAACAGTGTACTCAACCCTCAGCTTAGTTGTGTGAAATTCCAAACTGTGCCCATTATGATTCCCATAAAAAGCGGTGAGATTACTGGCCAAAATTACAATAATTACACAGCACCACTTTCATCATTGTTTATGACACCCACAGGTTCTCAGGCCGGTCCAACACCAATTACATCAATAAAATGTATTTTTATGTCTCCATTCCACTGGGGCTGGTTTGTGTGTTAAGCAGGCGTGTCGAGGTGGAAGGCATGTCACTGCTGTTAACTGATCTGCCTCCAGTATTTGTGTTGTAAGCACCCGAACTGACACGCTCAGAGGCTTGGAGCTAAAATGGCCACCAGTTGCAATAATGTGCTAATGGCCTATTTTCTTTATTTTTTACTATTAATTTGTGTTTGTGAAGGTTCTCAGTCATCCAGGTCATCTTGAAGAAAAGGTTAGAGCAAAGGCATATGGAGTTTTTAAGGTGAAGACGTTTCCTCCCTTGTCCAATCAGAGTTAGTTTCAGTTCAAACTCCTCCCTCTAGGGATATAAGCACAGCTCTCATATTAGTTGACCTCAGAATCAGAAAGGGGTGATATGTCTTTACTTTAAAAATTAAGCTTCAACCTTTTCTATAAATTGCTAAAGTGGCTTTCACCTTTGACCTGATTTCAACAGCATGACACAGAAGAAATGAAAACAAATTTGCTGTTTCTTTAATTCATTCATTTTTATTTTCTTCTGCTTAGTCCCGGTAGGGGTTGCAGGGGACTGGAGCCTATCCAAGCAACTTTGGGCCTTAGGCGGGGTACAGTCCGGACAGTACAGTCCAATTGAGTGCGGACATAATCAGGGTTATTTCAACCGTGAACAAGCCTCACATCGTTATTCGCACAGGCAGATTAAGTCCGCAAAACAGCTGTCCTAAACAGTTGGGGAGGAAAGTCCAGAGGATGACGCTTAATTAGCTTGACGGTGCTAACACAAAGCTAACAAAGAAACGAGCCGAGTCCTTCACAGAGACAGTGATTCTTAGCGCAAATATTGAAAGATGCCGTTATTGGAACATGTGAGGACCTTAACCAAACAGTTTAAAGTAAAGTTCAAACAGCTACAGAGAGTACGAGGGTTTAGCTCCAGACGCACAACATTCTCCTCATCAGCTCACCGCGGAGACTACACTGTAAATGTTCGTACAATGGGGCAACATGGAATTGTCACTAAGGTCCCTGGAGGATCAAGTCAGGGTGTGAAAGTTGGGGGGAGTTCAGTTTGTTCATACAACCAGGGCATGCAGACAAGCCGGAGTTGGCCAAGGATGTTCGACTCGGCTGACCTTCTTGCTGTGTGGCAGGAGTGTTAATCACTTAGCCACCGTGCAGCCTATATATCTATATATATTTTAAAAAATTCCAACAAGGCTTTCTATTGCTTTAACACGCTAACTTTCTAGTTCCGTACAACGCTCTTCTAACAGAATAAAAACATCTATGTGTGAAGTTATTGCTCTCAAAATGTTACAAAGCAAAAATAATAGTGTGTGATTTTTGATGGTTTTCCCCTTAAAAAGGGGTCTATATTCTTCACTCAGAGGGCCTCATCACTCTAATTTTTTTTTTCTATTCTTCAGTTCTTTTCAGGTGTATTAATGTTGATTACTTGTTACTTCATGTGCTGCCGCCACTCATGCCCTTTTTGTGAGACAACAAATGAGCCAGCGTTGGCAGGCAGGTATCTCTTTTATAGGGCGTCCTCCAAGACAAGTCCAAACTCGAACAATAGAACATCGTTATGCTTGTCAGCCAAGCAGGAATGCTGGGGATCCATTGGTATGCAACCAGGCAATTACTCACAAAATACGTCAGCTCTTCCATGTCTTCAACAACAAGCCTGTAATTTCCCAATTACTAGCCCTCATTTGAACTGCTTTGACGGCATCTGAGTGTTTATCTGGAAGATAGTTGTAGACATTTGGGTTAATCTCTTCCTTCTTGTGATGCAGTCCATAGAAGGAAGGGCTTGAGATTTGTAGCTCCTTAAAAAAATGCAGTCATTAAAGAAAGATATTAAAAAAAATTTCAAGATGACACACTGTCTCTATACTTTCACTTGGCAAACGCTCTTGGAAATATTATTAATTAAAGACAAAAAGGTGTAATTATAAAACATTTATAAGCAGCGGTGCACATTATTAAGTCAGTTGACCTGTGTCATTAGACTTCAGGAAGATAATGGTGGGGCATACAGAGTGTGTTAATAGATAAACTGCTTAAGATAATGATTATTAGATAAACAGCCACATGAATGAAGTGGTCATTTGTGCATTTTCACCATAGTAACTCCCAGGGAAATAAGGGTCACGTCAATTCCCTTTATTTAACAATAAGGAAAACGCAGACAATGTTTAACAGTTATCAAATATACAAAGTATAGCTAATATTCCCGTTCGCTTGTGGTTTTCACTTGAGACCAAAAAAATAAAAAATTCTATTGTGCAACACCAGCCATTAATAAAGGTGTGCTATATGTTGTAACTATCTTACCCAGAAACTAAGACTTTTGAGAAATCCACTTTTAGAATAGAAACTGTCTGGAAGAGCAGGCTTGTCTGCAAACAACGAAACTACAGCCGGAAAGTGGTACAGCACTTCAGTTTCCTAAAAACGACTTCTGGTAAAACAAGGGGCAGAGCAAAGCTGACTCAATACGCAGTCAGTAAACATTACACATCCCCTACAGAAAGTGACAGGTCAGCTGCGGATCAGCTGACTCATCACTTCTGAATTTACATTGTAATGATGTGGAGTAGGGTATAGCCAAGGTTATCAGCTTTTTGGTTTAGAAAAGAAATGGCACAAAATGATCAGTGATACAGTTTAGAATACAGAATACTGTTTTATTCACAATAAGCCTGTGTAATGAAATAACTAGTAACAGCTTCATTAAAATCCTATTTAGGTAGGTTATTAGACCGTTATATTTCTCATATAATGGCATTTTTTTAGTAGGTGGTATCTCCAGTAGTAGGCCTATTCAATAAATACAAGCTAATTATATTTTAAGTGCTTGCTTTGGACAAATAGGCCTCGTTAATTTCCACATACACACACAACCTACTGGGTGTTCTATGACTTCCGTCCACGGGAAGCATCAGCATGCAGCTCCTCCAAACACCAGCAGACGACTCTCTCTCGCGCTCAGCAGCTTAAAGCCCCGCCCAGGCCCCGCCCCTGACCAGGTTATGGGGCGGGGCGTGAGCGAGCGGAGCCGCCGGCAGGCAGGCAGCGAGAGCGTCATTTGCCACAGCTGTGCTATGCTCTTTGTCGGTCTCTGCTCTGCGCTTCTATCCGGCAGAAGGATACAAAGAGACGGGCAGACAGCATGAAATAGAGAGAGCATGAGTGCGACGGGGACTCAAGAAACCTAACCGGACTACAGTATAGTCCGGACACGGATACTGTTTCTTTCCGAGTGGATAAGCTGTTTTGCCGATGTACGCACTGGATTTTACCCAGCACAGAGAGTCGAGAACGGGGGGAGAGGGGCGGACTTTATCGCGCAGGTACGGTCTTGTTGTCTGGGTGGCAGAAAAATGTAGTGTTCGAAGTAGGACTTAGAAGACTGCGGCAGTCCATAACATACTAGCCTGCATAATGCTGGGCTTTGTGTTTGTTTTAGGGAAGCTTTTCAACTCCAGCCTCGAACCCCGCTGGTAGAGAAGCGTGTAATAATGAGAACAACTCTGTTGTGGCGTCGTTGTGTTGAAAAGCTCTTGGGCAACCTGTGTTTGTATCTGCTCCGCCGCAGTGCCTCTGTGTGTGTTGGTGAGACTGTAGCCTACGTGCAAACTTGCTCGGGCAGCGTTGTGTAAGCTGCACGTACACGGCAGGGGCTGCGTATCGGACTCCCGTGATCAAAATACATAGTCCCGAGAGAGAGAGGTTTTGTTACAGTAATGATTTTATCGCTCCAGCCTGGAGACGCAGCTGTAATTGCAGGCATGACGTTAGTAAGAGACCAAAGCCAGAAGTATTAATGCTTATTAAGCTGTCCCATTTCACTGAATGGTTGTAGACCAATCTACCTGAGTGGTGGCACTTAGCCTAGTTAAGCAATATACAACAGAGTTAGAGCGCTCATATTTTGCTCCGATGCGGATTGCGATGAGGTTAAATGCTTTAATACTTTCGAAAGCTAAACCCAAGCTTCAGTATTTTACACTTAACTGCGTCTGACAACTGCCCAACAGTAAATAGCTGCAGTCCATTGCCATGACTGTTGCTCTGTTACTGCTGCAATTATTATGTGATCAGACTAGTCTAATTTTTGTCGCAGGACAGGTTTCGTTTCAACATGGAGAGGGTGAGGGCTTTCCTTCCCAAGAAAGGAAAGAGGAGTTTTTAGTTTTTATGGCATAACTACTCGTCCAAGCAACCATTAATCATAGCTTTATGCGCCAAGATGACTTCACATTGGAAACTGAGCTTATAGGATTATAGGTGTTATCTTTGATGACTACTTTTTTCTCTTTCTCTTAGGGCTATCTGGCTTTAGACGGGGATCATGGATAAAACTTTGCACATTCTCCAGAAATCAGCAGACGGCGTGTCGACAGGGATCTCTCTGGATATCAGCTTAAACATGGGTGAAGGGGAGGACTTCGCTGACAACCAGATCGTGGGTCTGTCTGATAAAATACCCCTGGTGAAACCTTATTTCAAAAAGAAGCAGAGGAAACTGGATCCCAAATGTCTCCACCGTGCCCTGGAGGACCCTATCCTGTCTACTCTGCTGAGCACGGACGCACTAGTATCTGGTGACGGGGTTTTTGTTCCCCGAAACCAGCCAAGTCGGACTCCTGGGAACCTGTGTGCAGCGGCAGTAGTGAAACAGAACTGTATGAACCAGGAATGTTTAAAAGACACTGCCACAACGGATGATGTCTCAGCTGGTGTTAGGGTAACTGGGCTCATGTCCCGGGACACTGATGTGGAAATAGCTGATACTACTGCAGAACTGGAGGAGACAGAGTGCAGGGGAGAATGTCCCAAAATCAGTGATTCCACCCCTGACGGTCACTGCTTTCAGGTGAAATCTGGCCTGAGGGCAGCTGGGAACACAGGAACAATAACTCCCCCGATCACGGATATACCTCCCATAGTTCCACCACAGACCCCTCTCCAGGAGTGCTCCATCAAAAGCAATGACCTCTTAACCTCTGGGGCCAAAACCCTCCCAGTCAAAGACTGCACTGCTGTCCAGGAGTCCCATGCTCTGCGTTTGCCGGCCTCTCAGTCTGACAAAGGAGTGCTATTTCAGGACAAAAGCGAAGAGGCCTCCCTGGACCTGGTTTTTGAGCTGCTCACTCAGCTCCAGTATCACACACATCAATTAGACTCTGTGGACATCTGTGTGGATTTTCTCCGAGGACAGTGTGTTTATGGCAGTGACTGTGCCCACCACCACACGGTACTGCCCTACCACTGGCAGATCCGCAGGAACAGTACTCAGAAGTGGCAGAGCATAGCGGATGACTCCCAGGAACAGCTGGAGAGACTGTACTGCAACCCAGACAATGAGCAAGTCCGGCTCAAGTATCAGTAAGTATCCTAGCACAGTGTTTACAGCCACCTGCCCCCTCCATCACCCAGTTAACTCTACACACTCGTGTGGTGGGAAGTAGCAACACTTTAAAAAGATGACCATTTTCCACTTTCAGTTCATTCAATTTCAATACTCTGCTACATAGTCATTAATAAATATACTCGGTGTTTAAATAACCATGTAATTAGATATGTAGCCCTTACAAAAGCAGAACAATATCATATTTCTGCACAACACAACAACCACTTTTGTGTAAGAATACAGTCGAGAGATACAGTTCATTGCATTACCACCACGATATTGTAGTGCTGTAAGTAGCGCTGAATGGACTACAGTGTGTAAAAAACCGATAGGGAGCTTTCTTGTGACATGGCAACAATGGTGCAGTAAGTGGATAGGCTTCTTGTTGTGGATGATAAGCTACTTTGAGTTTGTTTTGTTGGAAACAGTAGACTTCAGCCTGAGAGCTTCCTCTTTGGTTTCACCACCAGGCTCTGACAAAACTGAAAGCTCCGGTGCCACAGCTGTTCCGTGTGTGACTGATGGACTGTGGCCAAGTGAATCTGCCCATAACGGGGCTACTTTCACGTGTCGCAATGAGCAAACACGACCCATTTGCACAAGTGGAAGTGTGAATGACAACTTCCTGTCTCTGAGATGTACACATACAACTATATTAAACCATCACATTGACTTTCATGGGCGTTTATCTGCCACCTGATTTCACTTATTCGTTTCCTGTATTTTCCTGCTGCCTGTGGTTGCTCGGAACATGGTCCAGAGTGGGCTTTACAGCTATCATGGCAAGAAGCTGTGAACTTCCATGACCCCGGGTTGCCTTGTGCGGTCAGTGATACAGGCGTGCTTGGCAGCTTCTCCTCTCGCCTCAAACACACACACACTTGTGTACACAGACACTTGGCACGCAGTTGCTCACACGAAGCGGCTACACAGAGGCGCTCAGTGGCTTAGATTGCTCACACGCACGTCTTTTTTCACAGACGGAGATAAACCTCTCTTTTACTCTCACACACACCCACATAGAGACACGTACACACACACACACACACACACACACACACACACACGCATCATGCAAGCCCTTGGCATAAAGGAGCATGCAGCGCTTCCTTTGAAACCCTTGTACTTTCACACACAAGTGTTCTGACATGGCCATATTCACACGCAGCTTACCTTATATTCTCTTTTGTCTGAGTCATGACTGTAACTCGCAGACCAAGGGTCTCAGTTCCTCCAGCCAATCCCTTGTGTATGTTTAAGATATCTTATTTCATTGGCACAGTAAGGAGCAGCTGAAAGATCTATATGCTCAGTAGATGGTTATTTGATAAGGAGGTAGATATTTTCAAAGTCAAATATTTTGTTGGGGTTGGCCATGTAATTTGGTTTTGATAAAGTCACATGGCTCCAACATAAAACGGTAAAGAACAATACACTATAGAAATTACTATTGTGAGCTTAATGGCAGTAAAAAGGGTTCGTCAAGAGCTTTCATTATTCCAATTTTACCCAAAATGTCATTCACAGAAACAGTCAACAGTCTTTCACTATTGCTTTATCATTACTATGTTTTACGTTTATAAGCTCAATTTGCATTGCTGATGACACAAAAAGTTCTTTAGATAGATGTTATAGTGACCATCCTGTCATAACTGTACAGTTTTATGTGTACAGAAGTAAGATCACTGTTACGACAGAAACCCAAGGCAAAGTGCACACTGCTCCACAAACAGGATCTACACCTGCTGTTCTCAAGTTGAATTTCTCAGATGTCCTTAGACTGGTTCCTCTCTGACAGGCCCATCTGGCTCACGTGCCAAATACTGTGAGAGAAAACAACAATGTCAGCATTTACTGTAATATGGTATTTAGTTGTTTGTTTGTTTGCGTGTGTGTGTGTGTGTGTGTGTGTGTGTGTGAGGAGTTCAACCCTGACCCGAAAACAGGTTTGACTGTTTAGGAATGGTTGAGTGAAAACTGTGACGTTAAACCTTTTCACTTGAGAAACACGTGACTTCTCTGTCACATCAGACCTCGGGGATGACACACGCTCATGCCCTCACGAAAAATTATGTCTTCCTGTCATGGTATTTATATCCAAGGTCAGTGTGAGGCTGCCCTGTCATTCTTTTACCAGGTCGTCATTGTTTTATTGTTACTCAGAGATGTGATGTTAATAAGAGTCATTCACAGCTAAAGGGCGTCTTTTTTTTATTTATTTATTTTTGTTATTCAACAGTTGGTTCAGTCATTTACCCAAAGCTTTGTGTTGCGCCGGGTGTGTGCAATGAGAGATCTTTTAATACTCCCACAGTGTTTTTTTTTTCAAACTCCCGAGTAAGGGCAAAGCCATCACCGTGGTTACCAGCACCGAATGATAACATCGTTAGCGATCTAAAGAGCGGCAGATGACTTAACAGTCTCTAACGTCGGTATGGCAACACAAGCTTGTTTTTTTTTTTCCCCCCTCCCTCCGCTCGGACAGAAAGCGTATGAGAATGTGAGAGTTGCCTGTGTGTGATTATGTACATATTGTGTGTCCGGTGCCGAGCTGTTCCCATGTGTGTATGATCCATAGCGCAGGTTAATCCCATCCATATGATAAGCAGAAATGAAAGTTGGGCTAATCCGCCTAAGTCATGAACTCAGCAGTAAAGGGGAATGTCCCAGTCATTGCCTCAAAAAGTTATACTGCGATAATCTAATTCTCACAGTCACGTGTTAGCAGATTTAAGTCTTGTGTGAGCATAGTTTAGGGGAAGATCTGGGAACCAAAACATCTGCACTTTGTTGAAATCCATCATTCCCCAAACCACAATACCAATAGTTGCCACTTACTTAAAAGTTATTATGCAGGTGTGTAGTGTTGAATACATACTTGGGATGACATAAAGTTGGACTAGAAACCTGCCGCTCAGGTTTGAATATTTTGAAAGTTTGGTGATGGTGAGTAAAGCTTTTGCAAATTAGTCTGGTCTTGGTTGGCTTTGGATTGTTTTGTGTTTTTGATAGACATTGACAAAAGCAGGGCTGCACGATTTATCGCAAAAATTTGAGATGTCAATTATTGCAATATCAAAAATCGCCAAGAACTGCGTCAAGTGTGATAATAAAGTCTTGAATTAAACTGTAAGGCAAACAAATATCAAAGTGAGTGGCCACGCAGTGCTTTAGAATATATACAATCATTTCAACTTACAATATGGCAGGTCATATCGTTATTGCAGTATTCAAAATGGTTATCACATGTTTTCTAATATCATGCAGCCCTATTTTAACATCAGTTCTATTTGTCACTTTGTATGTGACCAGATTTTAAAATCAGCTTTATATTTGGAGCTGTTGACTATTTGTTTGCATGGCAAGCCATTCCCATTCACATTGCAAATATTTTCTGTGATATGGGTCTTGAATCCTTTCTCAAACTTATCCTTTTATCTAATCTAGGGTGAACCTTAAACAACAACAACCTAGATCCTCGTGATATACTTTGCCCAATTGCGTCCAGAGGCAGGTTATTCTGCGCCTGAATCTTCAGACATAAGTAGAAAAGTTAAAATGACTTCTTAATAGGACTCTGAAAACCTCCTAATGGTACTGTGTACTGTTCATAAAGCCGCACGTGAACAAGTGGAACACAAGCAAGCCTTTTGTGTGCGCCAGGTGTCGAAAGCACTGCTTGTCATTAACGGATACAAAGAGTCACCGTGCACCAAGGGCAGAGCGACCTGACACCAAGGTGTGTGCGTGAGTGAATGTGTGCGTGTGTGTTGATATCGCGGGGGATTCCGTGTTAGTGCTTTGTGTATAGCGTCACGATCCAGAGAAAATCGAAGGCTGTAGGTTGTGTGTGTGTGTGTGTACGGGAGCCGGTTTTGCTTGTGTTGCGCTGCGTGTGAACCGAGGCGGGGTGGCGTAATGGGACCGCTCGGGCCTTTTGTGTGTGTGTGTTTGTCTGTTACGTGTCAGACGGCCCATGGCATGAATCAGTGGGGCGAGGTCTGGGTCGCCTGGCTGCTGCTTACTCAAAACCTCCCTTTAGCTACCTATCCAGTCATCCATCCACCTTTTGTATTATTTCTCAGTAATTGGATTCTTTTGTCACCTACTTTGACACTCACTTAACTTTGTGTACATCTCTTTGTGTACATTTCAAATTTCTTCAAGGCTTAACCATTCTTCAGAGATGTAGAATTGCATGTTTATGTCTTTTTTCTTCAGTCTTGTCTTTTTAATATTTGGCCAAAGACTGAGGTTCTAACCTTTTTTTTTTTATCTTTTCTGTAGCTGCTCTTTCTCAAGTGTTGCAATGTCAGGCCCATTTATCTTTTCATCAGAGCCCCTTCTCTACATTTTGCACTTGAGGCTGGTGTAAATCTACCAAGAAAGGGGCTAAAGGACTGAGAGGACACCCTGAACTAAGAGCTGAATGATCTCTGCTTAGGTCTAGGACAGACTCAGACTTTTGCTTATTGTAACATTTAATATCAAATGTGTTTCTCTTTCTCACATGGCTTATCATTTTTCATAGTTTTCCCCATTATCATATTATGTCTTTCCACACATTCTCTTTATTAAATGAAGCTTAAATATTGTAATTTCCCCAGCTCCTGAACTGGCTTTTTTGAATTTCTAAGATCACAAATAACTCATGATCGGTCAATGTTTGAATGCACCAAACCAATAAGAAATGTGTGGCTTGAGGCTTTGCAACTAGGCCCACACAATAATGGAGGAAGGTCCAATGATCCATAAAAACACACCAGGCTCAGTGGGAGGGCCCTTTTTAAAGGGACAGACGCTAACCTAAAAGCTGCTAAACTAGTCAAAATGCAATGTATATGTAACCAATTTTTGAGGGCGTTTTTATGAAATAAAATAATTCATCACATAACACACAACCTATTTTGTGATGCATATGGAGGAGAAAGTAGCTTTTAATCACTGGCCATTTTCTCCTGTTTTACTTCTTTTGATCACATGGATAGGAGTCTGTAGCTTTCAGCCTACCTTGATTTTCAGAAGCCAAGAAAATGTTGAGTAGATTTGGCTTCAACAAGCTTTCGTCAATAAAAAAAAGAAAAGGGCACAGGATTGTTTACAAATATTCTCCTGCATGGTATGCCTTTTTAAATAATCTTGCTATCCAAGTGCATAATAGGTGACCTTTTAAATTGTAATGTTGTATTATTGTATTGTCTATACTGGAAAAAGAGAAGCCCACTGTGTTTTAAAATTGCAAACATATATGGTTAAATACAAAATACAACTTTTTTTGGGTGAGACAAGCATTTCAATGAATGCCTTCATAGCCAAAAGGCCCTACTAGAAGAACCAGCCCATGACATCAAGGTGTCAGTGAAAATCAGCTTTCGTCAGCAGATTTGCTTGACTGACTTATCTGGGCATTACTGGCTGAGGATTGCGTGTGTGTACCTGAATCTGTCAAAAGAATGTGTGTATGAGCTTTCATGTTATTTTTTTTCTTCTTACGACTCTGTGACATGCACAACAGCATGACTGATGTTGGTATGCGGGTCCTTGTACAGCCGTGAGAAACTTCCAACATTGTGTGGTGCAAATGTTTTTTAACCTTTTTATTTATCCATGGTTTTGCTGAATACTGAGAAAGCACACTTTTTTTTAATATCCACCACACCTGGGAGATTTTTTTTAAATAAGCTCATAACAGGTTTGTGAGTGCGCTCTCAGCTGCACCTGATTTGCACAAGAGCCTGTTTTCTTTCCCCCTTGGCACACTTAAAAACTCTCACAGTACCACTGCTAGCATATTCCCACTGTTTTTCCAGTTAAACAAAACTACACAATTCCAAATAAGCTCTTTCTTTGGATTGTCTGGTGACCTTTCCTATCTTGAGGCTAACATTGCTTAGAGGAGCATGACATTTCAAGCCAGGTCTTGAGCGTCGGAGCCAGTGTAGGCATGCCTCTTGTCTGTACTTCTTTTGATTGACTTCCTCATTGCACTTAATTTAATCGCTGGAATTTTATTTTGAGAGGACCACAACCTACTCTGGGAGCAGGGAACGAGAACAAGTCTGTAAAAATAAAAAGTGTCTGTGACCCAGGGGCCGAGAGGGTGATGGCAAATAGACGCATTACTGTCAGCAGTGTGTTTGCTCTTGATATGGTAACATTGAAACTGTAACTGTACTTTACTCAAACACACAGCCTGTAAAAAAAGAGAAGAGAAGAGAGCTACACTGGTGCATCTCTGTACTCTCTTTTTTGGATGATACAATCAGAAGTGTGCAAAGGGACAGACAGTGAGACTAGGAAGAGAAAAGTGCTTTGACAGAATAAAGGGGGAACAAATGACTTGCAGTGTTGTGGGTTTTCAAATTAATGACATTCAGTTTTTGTGCTGCTGCTTTTCAAGTTTATTGTCTAATCTTTTTGTTCCCATTTAAATTCTTGCACACTGTCCTTTTCAAAATTTATCTCATATAACAGCCTTTTTTGGTTATTTCAGAAAAATAAAAGCTCAAGTGCGGCAAGTGCTATGATTTTCTGGTAATCGGGTGATCTGATGACCACACTGTTTTTTTTTTTTAATAAAACCATATTTCACTTCCTCTTACAGGCACACACGATAATGACTTAGCAGAAACACAGCATAGCCTAATCTCTTTACAGTTGGCTTTGACCAGAAGATGACTCTGCAGTAATTATCACATTCTCTGTGAAACTGGCGGTGGTGTATAACCCTCTGTGACTGGCCACAGCTCTTACGGCACATGTAAATGAATACTTTGAGTGTAATGTGAGGTTTCACTTCTCTGAGCTTTTTTCGAACCTCGCAAGTTGTTAGTCAAGACTCACCGGGTTCACACATTCCTGCACACCTCAGATTAGTGAACAAAAACCATCTACAGTAGAACTGTGACTACACCACAAAAATGCACACTTTCCCTCGAGTTTTCACATTGGCAATTGTGTGTAAGACACCTTCGACCCTATTTTGTTTACTACAAAAATCAATGAGCCCATTACACTGCCGGACTGTGCAACTTTCACTATGTGCAACTAATCCCTCTGCGAATATATGTGCTGTGCATCTGTGCGCCTCTGTCTGCTGCCCGTGTCAGTGTCAATGCCACATTCATGTTAGTGGTATGTTTGACCGAGAAAAGGATTTGCCAGAGGCCGTATGGTGGATTAATTTAGAGAGACTGATGCACACAGAGCGGGGATTTGACCCATAATGCCCAGACAGTGTGGGGTTAAGGGAGGATATAGACAGCCTCTCACTTTGCACACAACAGATTTGGCATATTCTTTTGACAATAAAGCAAGTGTGATGTTTTGTCAAGCTTTGAAGCTCAATTTTATCCAACTGTATACATTATGTGGCTGCTATGCAAATGCACGACTCAATAGGAACATGTTTGTGCATGTCATTGATTAGACTGGAGTTTCCCCACTGTGTCTATTGGGTTGTTTGGGACACTGATACTATGCCAAGGCCAATGTGTTTTTATTTTAAAATAGAATGAACACAGTGCATTTTAAAAAGGCTGTTTCTCATGCTGTGTGAGCTAGAGTTACTGGTCGTCAAGGTCACCATATTGTTTTCCTCCTGCAAGACACAGTACACACTGGGCAACCATTTCATACTAGAATGGGTCTGCAAAGTTTGGACTCTAAATGACCACACTTTAGCTTCATACTATACCTTTTTAGACTTGTGTAGTGTTTGTATAATGTCATATTTTATAGTATCATATAGTGGAGTATGACATTGTATAATGGTTTATTAAACAGTTACCTGGACCTCAACATGCAGAATTTACATACAACAATAGAACTGCAGTGTAGTGTTCAATGATGTTTGCAGTGAGTTTAATTTTTAGACTTTATGTGGCATGTTATTATGATGTTTAATTAGAAACACTGGTGACGCAAATTATGTTTCTCAGTCTGTGTCCAGAATGATGATCAGAGGTTTGGTCATCTTTTTTTCACAAGTCTTTGGTATAAGACTGGTTCACATTTCATTTAACCAGTGCATGAGGAGACATGTGGTTAGTGATTGAAAAATAAGCCACTTAACAACAGGGTCACTGTGCCACTGCCACATGATGACTGACCATGTGAATGTGCAAATATTCATCATCTGTTCTGTGTTTCAGGGGCCGAGTGTTTTCCCTAGACTTCGGGGCCATGCGAGTGTGCGACTTGGAGTTTGATCGCGTCCGACGACTAACCACTCCACCCACTCCTCTATCTACATCGTCAACCACGAGCCCAAACCCCTCCCCTAATTGTCACACCGTGTGGAAGTACTACTGCAGAGACAACTTCGGCTGGAGGGAATACTCCGAGGTAAAGCTCTAATGTGACACATTTGTATACGCGTGCAACAAACACATTAACTCTGCCCACAACAATCAATTGTTTGTCTGTGCTTGATCCAGACACACATACACTTATATATGTGCCCACCCATCTGCAGTTTATTTCACTTTATTCTGGGTCTCATGCTATCACCTTTTTTATATGTGCCGTAGATTAGGGCTGCACAACATGGCAAAAAATGCAATAAATATTTAAAATATTGCAATAACTAAATGAGCTGCCATCTTTGAATGCTCTGGTTGGTAAAAAGTAAATCTCAATAAATAAAAAAATACAAGGCTCTAACTGTTTTTTGTCAAAGCAGGAGCTACATAAAAATTAAAGATTGAACCAGGACCAAACTAGGACATAATAATAAAGGAATGAACCAGGACTTAAACATGGACTTATTTATTTGGACAAACCTGTTTGATTAAAGGCTGTGTTTGGATCATGATTTTGACAAAGAATCTAATCTTTGCAATACAGATATCACGGTAATATTGTGACAGCAATAAATTTGCACTATATTGTCCCTGTCACAGATGTAATTCAAGCCCTTGACTGCTTTTCTTTACAGATTAAACGTTGACATGTCTAATGTCCCTAGCGTTTAACTGTTATCTCTGTCTTCTTCTTTTGCTCTACAGCCTGTTGTGAAGCTAATCGAGGAGGCAAGCCTCAGGGGTCTGAAAGAGGTCCGGTTCATCACGCTCCAAAACCAATACATCCTCAACATCAGGGAGGGCTTCCAGCAGAATGCCGTCTTCGGATTCAGACGTCAAATCAAGAAGCGGCCCATGTTTATGTCCTCTGTTATCCTCACACCACACCTACAGTAAGTACACATTTTTAATTAATTGCACCACATATAGAGTGGGGTGTTGAAAGCAAAGGTGTTATTTTGAAGCACTGTGTTAATTTTACTCTCCGAGGATTAAAAAACTGTCTGATAAGCATTAGGCTGAAGAACGGCTGATAATTACTCCCAGCACTAAGGTGTAGCAGGAACAGGCAGTCCTCTGCTCAGAACTAAAGGTCATTTGTTTAACAGTCTCTCTGTGTCTTAATCTTGGATCCCTCTGTTGTCGTCTCTATTATTCAGACTGCATACTTTTAAGTTCTCTGGTCACGGCCTTGTTACAGAACGTTTAGCGCTGAGCAAATGACACCGCATAGAAAAAATAACAAGCTTTTGCTGTTGATGTAGTTTTCTTTTCGTTTGCAAATAGTCTGACGTCATATTCACAGGTGCACATACAAAAACAAAATGCCAAAAATGCCAAGAAGCCTCTTCAGTAAAGATAACGCAGTCTTCTCTTTCATATTTGGGGAAGGCATACAGGCTATGTAAATAATTTACAAGCGCCCTATAGAGTTGTATGCTTATGATGAGCTTAGTTCAATTACAAAATTAGGACTCTTTCCCAAAGTAATAAAGAATGAATGTCTGGACCCATTCCGTCTACTGTTAAATGGTGAACAAGCAAATGCAAAAAGCTATAGCGCTTTCATTAGTGCAACATCTTAAGAATCCGAATCAGAAAAACGTTTATTGCCATTGTCAGTCAACAAGATTCACAAACTAAGAACTTGCTTTGGCGATAAGGTGCAACATAAAGGGCATGCATAAAAATACAAAATAAAATACAAGGTAAATAAAATATACAGACTAGATGTATACATACA